>CAIGRS010016598.1:0-12714 GCA_903798395.1 Fraxinus floribunda
GGCTGCCTAATTTTTTAGTGTTCCTATCTTGTTTAAACTGATAATGCACTCCTTGTGTATTATCTTTTTTTTTTGATTTATAATATAATATGATTACCTATAAAAAAAAAAAAAAAAATGTTTATCCATTTCTACATGCTTTGTTCTGTCGTGTAGAACTGGATTGTGAGCTATGAAAATAGTTGCCTTGTTATCACAATAGACTTTAATAGGTGTTGGTGTCGGAACTTTCAATTCTTCTAGGAGTTTTTTGATCCATAACACTTCACAAAAGCCATGTGCAACGGAGCGGAATTCTGCCTCTGCGCTATTCCTTGCCACAACACTATTTTTTTGCTCCTCCAGGTGACCAAGTTCCCTCCTACCAAAGTGCAATAACCTGAGTTAGATATTCTATTGTTTACATCACCTGCCCAGTCTGAATTTGTGTAGGCTTCTACTTGGAAATGACCCCTATTTTTGAACAATAGTCATTTCCTTGGAGTTCCTTTCAAATATCTCAAGATCCTAAACACAGCTTCAATGTGAGTAGGTCCAGGTAAATGCATAAATTGACTTACTACACTTACTGCAAAGGCTATGGCTGGTCTTGTGTGCGACAAATAGATTAATCTCCCAACTAATCTTTGATAACGTTCTCGATCCACCACCTCATTTGCTGTTGCTGCTTTTAGCTTCACATTTGGGTCCATTGGAGTTTCTACGGCTTTACAACCTGTCATCCCTGTCTCCTTGAGCAAATCAAGAATGTATTTGCGTTGGTTGATAAAGATTCCCTCTTGGACCTTGCAAATTCCATCCCGAGAAAATACTTAAGCTTTCCCAGGTCCTTGATGTCAAATTCGGCCTCAAGCTTATTCTTCAACTTGTTGATCTCAAACAGATCATCTCCAGTCATGATAATATGATCTACATAAACTATCAGAATAGCTATTTTACCCTCGGTGGAGTGCTTGAAAAACAAAGTGTGATCAGCTTGGCTTTGTGAGAAGCCGTGCCTCCTTACTGCGTTCCCAAATCGTTTAAACCAAGCTCTTGGTGATTGCTTTAGCCCATATAAGGATTTTCTTAACCTGCAAACTTTGCCTCTTCCAAGGCTCTCTTCAAATCCGGGTGGCAAGTCTGTATACACTTTCCTGTAGATCTTCATTCAAGAATGCATTTTTGACATTGAACTGACGAAGTGGCCAGTTGAAATTAACTACAAGAGAAAGAAGTATTCTGATATAGTTAATCTTAGCAACAGGAGCAAAAGTCTCTTGGTAGTCTATACCATGAGTTTGGGTAAATCCTTTTGCTACGAGTCTCGCTTTGTATCTCTCCACACTTCCATCAGCTTTGCATTTCACTGTAAACACCCATTTGCACCCGACTGTCTTATCCTGGGAAGATCAGTATGTGTTATTTTTCCTAAGAGCATTTATCTCTTCCATCACAGCTAATCTCCAGTTCAGATCATCTAATGCTTCCTGAACAGTTCTTGGCACATACAGATTAGAAATCCTAGACACAAATACAGATTAGAAATCCTAGACACAAATGCTTTATGAGTATGTGATAATTTTTCATATGACAAGTATTTTGCAATGGGGTATTTTGTGCAGGCTCGGGCACCTTTTCTTAATGCAATTGGAAGGTCAAGATCTGAAGTGGACATGTTAGGCAAATCATTAGATGGAGAAGGAATAGGAGTAGAATAAGGATTACTCTGAGTTGTAGGACCTTCACTCGGCAAATTGGATTGGGCTTCTGCTAGAGGAACAATCGGAACAATAGTACGTTTGTGGAACCTCTTCCTGGTATAAAACTGAAGCTCAGGATGAGGATTACGATCAGTTTGAAGTACTTCTTCCCGTCTCTGATAACGTAGTATCTGGCAAATTTAGATTAAGATTACTATCATTAGGTTCCATTCTTTCAACAATTGTTTTCGAAACTTGTTTATCAGAATTAATCAAAGGTATAGATTCCTCTAGAATGGGTAAAGTTTCCCAAAAATTATCTTCCTCACTTATGTTATCCCCCTTAAGAGAATTTTTTTAAAGGAAGGTTGGTTCTCAACAAAGCGTACATCCACTGAGAGTTTTTTAAAGAAACATTGAGGATTAAAGCATTTATACCCTTTTTTATTAGATGCATAACCAAGAAACGCACATTTTTCAGCTTTTGGATCTAGTTTTGATCGAAAAACATTTGGTATATACACATAACAAACACAACCAAACACTTTTAAAGGAAGATCCGTAGTTATTCGAGATGTGGGGAAACAATTTTTTAAAACTTGTAAAGGTGTTTCATATTTTAGAACTTGAGATGGCATTCTATTTATCAGGTAACAAGCAGTTAGGAGTTAGGAGGGCGTTTCCCCAGAGATATTTAGGTACATTCATAGAAAACATGATGGCTCTAGCTACCTCAAGAAGATGTCTATTTTTCTTTTTGCAATTCCATTTTGTTGTGGTGTGTCACGACAACTTGATTGATGGATAACACCTTTTTCGGTCAGAAATGCTTCTAAATATTTATTAAAGTATTAGTCCCATTATCTGATCTTAGAATGCCAATTTTGGTTTGACATTGATTCTCAATCATCAGGAAAAATTCTTTAAATCTTTGTTCAACCTCTGATTTTCTTTCCAACAAGTAAACCCAACATACCCTTGTGTGGTC
Source organism: Fraxinus floribunda (assembly GCA_903798395.1). Classification (NCBI taxonomy): domain Eukaryota; kingdom Viridiplantae; phylum Streptophyta; class Magnoliopsida; order Lamiales; family Oleaceae; genus Fraxinus; species Fraxinus floribunda. The sequence goes on from CAIGRS010016598.1 coordinate 2,671, forward strand.
ATCAATAAAAGTTACAAACCATTTTTTGCTAGAAAGTGTGTTTGACCTTAGATGGGCCCCAAACATCACTATGAAACAAATAAAATGGTTTTGAAGCAAAATAGGGTTTTATTGGGAATGAAACACGATGATCCTTAGCCAAATGACAAGCCTCACAATGAAGTTTTGAACAGTCAATTCCTTTAAATAATTTTCCTAAACAATCAGTTCCTTTAAATAATTTAGGAAACAAATGTCTGAGATATTGAAAACTAGGATGCCCTAATCTTCTATGCCATAACATAACTTGATCATAGACAGAGTTTGAACTGGTAGTACTTAAACCATGAGCTTTGTTTATTATCGAAAGCGGTTTCATCAAAGTAGTAAAGCCCATTTATGTCTCTAGCAGTTCCAATCGTCTTCCCCGAGTTCTGGTCCTGAAAAACACAGTTGGAAGGAAAAAAAATGGAGCAGTTAGTGTCTTTAGACAATCTGCTGACGGAAAGAAGATTGCAGGAAAGTTTTGGAACATGTAAAACAGATTTTAGAATAATTTTTTCTGAAATTTTAATGTTTCCTTTGCCTGCGATGGATGAAAAACTACCATCAGCAATTCTAACTTTTTCAATACCAGAACAAGGATAATAGGAACTAAACAAATGAGAGCAGCTTGTCATATGATCGGAGGCCCCTGAATCTATGATCCAAGGACGGGATTTTCCTAGAACTGAGAGTGCCAAAGAATTGCTACCTGTTTGTGCCACAGACCCGACAGGAGTGTTAGGTGACGAATAGGATTTTAGAAGTTTAAGAAGATGATCTAATTGTTCTTTACTGAATGGGGATGATCCAGCCTCGTTTGCTGTAGGCATATTCTGTTCACCAAGTTTGTTCACCCTGCCATTGGGTGGTCTGCCGTGCAACTTGTAGCAATTCTCTGGGGTATGGCCTTGTTTCCCACAATAATCACAGCGCAAGTTATTTTTGTCTCCAACCCGCTGATTTTGGGATGATCTTCGGCTGACTTGGGCCTGGGGAATAGCCATGGCTGATCCTTCCACAGGTCATGTTGCACTTGCAGCCTTCTTTCCAAGCATCACGTGTTTCCGGCTTTCTTATCTACGTACTTCTGCAAATACCTCACTGATTGGGGGCAGAGGATTTCTTCCAATAATCCGGCCAAGAACCTTATCGAATTCAATGTTTAAGCCTGCAAGAAACTTGACGACTTGGCCAACATCCACCATCTTCTTGTAATAATTGCAGTCCTCGGGTGACTTCCACTCGTAATCGTTGAATAAGTCCAGGTCCTGCCAAATTCTCTCAAGAGAATTAAAATATTTAGTCATAGAGTCCTCTCCTTGGCGAATTTCTCCAAGTCAAAGAGTTAATTCTTACACTTGGGATTGATTCCCTAAATCAGAGTACATTTGTGAGACATTGTCCCATAATTCCTTGGCTGTAGAGTAGCAGAGATAATTTGCACCAATCTCTTCAGCCATGGAGTTAACCAACCACGTCATTACCATGGAGTTTTCAGCATCCCAAACGGCGTAGGATGAATCCTTCACGTCGGGCTTCTTCGTGTCTCCTGTGATATAGCCAATTTTCCCTCTCCCTCTGAGATACATGCAAACAGATTGTGACCACCGGAGGAAGTTGTCACCATTTAGTCGGATTGTAGTGATCTGAATAGGGTGATTTTCATGTAGATTCCGGGCAATCTGAGGCTGGGGCTGAGGACTTGACGTGACTTCTGACATTTTTAGGAACAGGAAAGTAAAAACAATACCCTAGGTCTTTTTCTGCTCTGGTACCATAAAGCAGAGAACGGAAAAATATGAGGAATATGGTATGTTTTTTTATGCTTCTGTACATAAGAATTTATAGATCTCTCTAGGATACAAACTGGGTAACTAATCTCCCTAATTAAAGAAAATAAAAACTGATTCCTAACATATCTGTACATCTCACAAGTCTCTCAACTACCTAAAATAGCACATAATCAAATATAATACATAATTACAAAAATCCTAGGAAATCTTCTTACAAAATCAAATTGCTGAGTTTGAAAAATCTTTATTTAATAGATCCATTGTTTGAAAAGCTTTGTTATTTTAGATTCAAGAAATGATTTTGATTGCACATACGATTATTAAAAGTTTTACATTGACATCACTATTTTATAACTTCAAATGACTCCCACACTCTCATGGATTTTCAGTAACATGCTTGATGAATGATAATCAAAAGCTTTATGAATATATTGTTTGAAATCTGAGTATGCAACATCTCTATTTGCCGGATCCATTTTTTGAGGGCTCCTTAATTTTAGATTTAAGAAATGATTTTCGAATTAAATAGAATTATTAGCAGTGTTCTAGTGTAAAGAGCGACGAAGCGTGGAAGCCAAACTTTGGCCTAGGCGAGCTTAGGCGAAGTCTAGGCATTAAAAAGTATAAAAAAAGTTTTCTTATTTTAAATTTTAAATCAATTTAAAAATTATGTAATAGTTATTAAAGGAAAAAAGAGCAAAAAAGCTTTGAAAAGCGTTAAAAAGCGTAAAAACATAAGAAAGTGCTCGCTAGGTGCTCCTAGGCATGAAAAAAAAAAATTGAAAAAACGAAAAGCAGGAAGTGAAGCGTTTTGCTCCCGCTTTGCCTAGGCGCACCTAAGCGCCGCTCTTTAGAACACTGATTTTAAGAAGTTGTCCTTTGACAACACCATTTTATTACTTGGGTAGACTTTGCACTCACTTATCTTCGAAGACATGCTTGATAAGTGATAATTCGAAAGCTTATTTATGGTTCAAGCTTACATTAAATTTTTTTCCAAGTTTATGGAAAGGAGCATGGTTAAACAAAAAGAATGTAACAATTTAGTGCATATGATACTCAAACTTGACTTTTGACTAGAATTGAAATATATAGGAAGGTGGGACCTATGGCTCTCTGGGTTTCGGTTTTGAGAATGGTGACTAAAGGGGTTTGTAAATGTTGATATGGTTTCTAGTTTAGACTATCTTCTCTAATTAGTTCTATTGGAATCAACACCTAAATTATATGGAGGGTATTTTAGTCCAAACTGGATCCATCCATAAAAAAATTATTCCAAAAGGTCTATGTTATTAAAATTTGGTCTTTTTGGTTATTAAGTCTAGCTTAAAATGTTGAAGTTCTTTTATGGAAGAATTTTAGGTGGAGTTTTTGATAAATGATCTTCGTAAACCAACTCATTTTATCATATTTATAGTTAGATTAGTTACCTTTTCCAAGCTCCTTGTCTTGTATGGCCGATAGCTTTCAGTTTCCTAGGGGAATCTTCTCTTAATTTTATGCTTTACATTGATGACTATATTCAAATAAATAAACGTGTTCCATCTTTAGCCGCTTAAGCTTTTAGATGAGGCTGTTCAACATGGTATCAAAACATGCAAAGATCCTATTTCATATTTTGCCGTCACTCATTCATAAAATTTGCACGTGTCAGTTTTTTTATGAAAAAATGAATCCTACCTAGAGGTGAGGGGACATGTGGAACGGCGGAAGGCTAAGCCCTTGTTTGTTGATGGAATGTGTGGTTGAAAAGTTATGAGTCCCATAAAATGTGTGTATAATTATTGTTGATTTTGACTTAGACTTGTGCAATTTTTAGTTGAACCAAATAGGGGTTAAATTTAAATGAATAACTTGTTCCATATCTAAGAGTAGAAGCTTTTAGATAAGGTGGTTTAGCACTACTTTCACTTTGATTAAATTAATATTTTCAACTATATTATTTGTCACGGCAGGTAATTGCAGATCCTTCATTGAGCTTAAAGCAAAGAGCTCTAGTATCAGATGCTGCACGTGCACTTGACAAGGCAAAAATGATGCGTTTTGATGAGAAAAGTGGCAACTTCTATTGCACCGAGCTTGGTCGTATTGCTAGCCACTTTTATATTCAATACTCTAGTGTTGAAACTTACAATGAAATGTTGAGACGCCATATGAATGATAGCGAGGTAATTGATTTTGATATCTAGCTTTTTCTGTGTAATGCAATGCAAGGTGAAAATATTTTAATGAATGCTTCAATACTTATTTTTTTCCTTGTCAACTAATGCTTTGATAATTAATTATTTTGTACTTTTATTTTCATATCTGGTGGAACGTTTGCCTGCTTTCTTCATATTTTCTTTAATGTTTGTTTCAGTGAGACTTAATTATATACTCCCCACTATATTTCTCTGTCATGAGTAAATTAGTCATGAAAGGACCATTTAAAGATAAGAGTTTGGTAAGAGTGGAAATTTGAATTTAAATTTTGTTTATTGAATAAATATGTAGTGTAAGGGAAAGGGGATTATGATCTCCGGACTTTGAAGTTAGAGCTTGTTAGTTGTTGTACCCTCCTTCCTCTGGAATTCTTAAGAACATCATTTTGGGTTGAGAAGTATAAGAAAATAATTCAGAAACTAGAACACTCTACTGCAATCTTGTAATAATAAATATTGGTTGCTATTATGGCAAAGTGTATTATAATATGATCTCTGACGGTGGGATTTATGGTTCCAGACACTGGAATTTTAATGAATTGAATGGCGGTTACTTTGAAATATGATTTCTTGATTCAAACTTCTCAATTTCACTAACACAAGGACATCTGTATAGGTGATTGACATGGTTGCCCATTCTTCTGAATTTGAAAATATTGTGGTGCGAGAGGAGGAACAGAATGAGTTGGAAATGTTGGCTCGCACATGTCCATTGGAAATTAAGGGTGGTCCATCAAATAAACATGGAAAAGTTTCAATTCTTATTCAGGTTCCTGTGAATTATCATCTGTATGTGACATACTTCTTGAAGTAATGCGCCCGTCTTTGATAATTATGAATTAAATTTTTATTGCAGATGTATATATCTCGAGGCTCAATTGATTCCTTTTCGTTAGTTTCCGATGCAGCATATGTCAGTGCAAGCTTGGCTCGTATTATGCGAGCTTTGTTTGAAATTTGTTTGCGCAGAGGGTGGAGTGAAATGTCTTCCTTCATGCTGGAATATTGCAAGGCTGTGGATCGTCAAATTTGGCCCCACCAACATCCTCTAAGACAATTTGACAAAGATATTTCAGCAGATGTTTGTCTAGCTTTTCATTTTTCTCCCTCAGAGCAGGTGTATTTTAAGTTGAAATTATGAGTTTTTCATTTTGTTTCAGGTACTGAGGAAACTTGAAGAAAGAAGAGTTGACTTAGATCACCTATATGAAATGCAGGAGAAAGATATTGGGGCTTTGATTCGCTATGCACCTGCAGGGAGGGTATTGCTTCATTTACTTATCTAGTTCCAGGACTTTTGTCGTATGACTTTCATCAGTTAATATGAAATCCATAGAATTTGATTTGACTTATTTTCTGACTTGAAGTTGGTCAAGCAATACTTGGGATATTTCCCAATGCTCCACTTATTTGCTACGGTGAGTCCGATCACAAGAACAGTTCTGAAGGTAATAGAAAGTTGATATCATTAAACATCCTTTTTTCTTTGCTACTGAAATATTGTGAACAACCTTGTAGTTGAAGTTCTAAAATTTCATTTATCTTTCTGTTAGATTGATTTGGTCATTACACCAGATTTCTCGTGGAAAGATCGGTTTCATGGTACTGCTCAGCGCTGGTGGATTCTAGTAGAGGTGTGCCTTGATATTTGCTTTCTTGTTCATTTTTTCATTTCTCATTTGTATAAATCATATGATGGATCCTGCCTTCTGAAACTTTTGAAAACTATGTATGGTTAAGTGACAAGAAATAAAGTATCATCCTTATCTGAGTATCAAGCAAATGAAACTGATAGCTGAAAGATTTAGTTTTTAAAGAAGAAAAATAAAGGAGAATGTTACAAAACAAATTATCAGCACAAGAATTTGAGACCACGCAAAAGAATGAGTAGTTGGAGGTGTCTTCTACTTCATTCTTTCTCCTTTTGCATTTGTCTTTCTTAGTCTGCATTACACGGGGAAGAAACCATTTATGTGAGTCATTCCAAAGCAGAGGTTTTATGCCAATTGAGTGATGACAACATGAATGCTTGTGTACTAAATAGTCATAGTTAATCTGTGTTTATGGCCACTAGATGGTGTTGTATCTTACCAAGGTGGCCAATGAAATAACAAGAACTTCACATTGGTTCAAATTTTAAGACAGTGATGACGTAAGCTGCAAGGGTGGCACAGATGGGATTTGTCATTCTCAAATTAGTGAACTACTATATTTAGAGGCCATACATTGATACGTATTATTCAAACATTTTCTAGTTTTGGATAAGAAATTTCTGTTCTTCCTAGTATGAAAGATATCAAAACTATTTACCTTTTGTCCAGTTGGGTATTATCATCTAAATCTCTTTGGCCTGTATCTTTAAGATTATTTAACTAGTTGTTCTTTCCATTCGATAAGGACCCTATCTTAGCTTTTTATCGAAAGAGCACCAAGGGGGTGCATCCCCAATTGAAAGTGTACCTTGGTTACTCAGCCTACTAAATGGGGTGCAGCCCCAATTCCTCCATGTTTTCTTCATGAGTCACTATATTAGAAGATAAAATCTCAGGGTTTGGTAGGAGTGAGTGCGCCAAATGTTAATCTCAGTTGCTATTTCGAAAGATAATCGATTTAAAGAAGAAATATTGGATTTTATGAGATCAGATGCCAATGGGTCTTCTTTCGGATGCATTTTTGCTTTTCTCCCTACGCGCTTAGTGCATTTCCATTGCACTGTCTGATGTCAGAGGAATTAGGTAGCTGTTCCTTTTCTAGTTTTTAAATTCTCTCTATGAGAATTTGTCGTTGCCTGCACTTCTATCCCACCTTTAGATCAACCAAAAGCAAAAAAATATTGAAGTATCTTTGAAGATGATCTCTGTGCAACTTCTTTGTTAAACATGTCTCTCTGTTTGTTTGTGTGAGTTGATTACAGTTTTTGTGCTGTTTATTGTGAATATCAATCTGCAAGTGAATATGTGTGCCCCTGTATTGAAAATTTATGTCTGCACAGATGCATTATTAAATGCTTTACTTGCTATTGTCAATACCTTGTGCTTTGTGAGTCACTGAATAGCTGATCATCTTGCTTTTATAGGATTCCGAGAATGACCACATATACCACTCAGAGCTCTTTACATTGACGAAGCGGATGGCCAATGGGGAACCTCAAAAGCTATCATTTACTGTGCCTATATTTGAGCCACATCCTCCTCAATATATTATTCGTGCAATTTCAGATTCGTGGTTGCATGCTGAGGCTTTTTACACCATATCTTTCCAGAACCTTGCGCTTCCAGAGGTGGTCTTATAAAGTTTTGCATATTTTTCCCTTGAAGGCTATCAGACAAATTCATCCTGTCAATGTTGTTCCTAATCTAAAAGGTTACATCCTTCAGGCACATACAACACATACAGAACTTCTTGATCTGAAACCCCTTCCTGTGACTGCACTTGGCAATGGAACTTATGAAGCATTGTATAAATTTTCACACTTTAATCCTATACAGACACAGGTTTTATCAATCTTCTTCTTCTTCTACTTCTATTAGGGTTTTAGTTCTTAATTTATGCAAAGATTGTAACTTTAAGTTGTATCGCAAAGTATGGTGCATCTGACCTGATGATTAACTACATTGTGGCAGGCCTTTCATGTTCTGTATCATACGGACCAGAATGTTCTCTTAGGAGCTCCAACAGGAAGTGGGAAAACCATATCAGCTGAGCTTGCTATGCTCCATCTGTTTAACACTCAGCCAGATATGAAGGTTTTTATCTTAATTATTTTGATGCTATATTTCTGTTTAACCGTTAGTTCTAGCTTCCTTTAGGTTCCATTTGTTTCCCAGGAAAATGGGGAAAAAAATACAAATAGAGGAAAAGAAAAATTTCTAGTTTGGTTGAATGGAAATTCTGGGGAACGATGGGAAATATCTTTTCAAATTGCAGAAAATTTGAAAAAAAATTGGATGACTAAGGGCAGGGGCAATATTTCCCATCAAACTTTAGAGGTATTGCCCAACACATTGAAGAGTTGAAATTTTTGTTTTCCTGAAAAATCAGATTTTCTATTTTCCCCACATTCCTTGTAAAATAAACGAAATCTTGTGCATATTCTAATATTCCTTTTCTGTACTTAACGTGCATATGGTCTTGTTTTTTAATTGATTTCCATGCATGAATGGTCACTTAAGCTAAAAGCTTAGATTGGATTGTCAGATAATGTGGATTGGGTTTTCAAGTCTAGTACCACTTTTTTTTTGACACCCTTGGTGCAAGATGTCAACTCTCTTCATAAGTCTTCCATAGGGGTATGTTTATAGCTGTTCCCTAAATAATTTGACTGTAATTTCTATGAATGAATTACCTCTCGATGATCTTGAATTGGTTCAATATCAACGATATTTGAGGATCAAAGCAATTTGTCGTCGAGACTTGAATAGTGTAACAAAGGAATTTCTTTTATTCATACCAAATCCAAACTTGGATTCCTGACCCAATCCATCTGAAATTCCACCATTTATCATTTTTCCTTCTTTTTGTCTATAAACTTACCTTATGTCTTTCTTGTACAATCTGAGGAAGTATCATTGGATTGCCCCCTTTATCTTAGTCACATGGTAACAAACCCTAACAAACAAGAAATGCAATTGAGGAGAAAAAAGAGCTAGAGCTAATTTCTAGGCTCCATTTTTTACTGTGATTTTTTGGAAGATGAAGCCAAAATCTGATAAAGACGAGGCCAGTGTAAAAGATCTAATATTCATCAAATTCACTATTTTTTAGGGTTTGTAATTCTTCGATGGAACCTTAAAAATGGGAAAATGGGAAAGAAAAAAAGAATTATATATAACCATGGATGGGGTTCTCAAATCTCAAATACCGTTAGAATTGATACCCTTGTCCTAAAACATTAAATGCTTCTATCTGATGGCATGCTTTACTGCATTTGCAAACTATTCCAGTTATATGCATGCTTGACCTTGAGAGGTCAAGCAGCAGATTGCACATGACATAAAGTAAGGATGCTTATCAAGAGTTACTTACTGCTATAGAAACAAAGTTATAAGCAAGGTGGGATTGTGTTTATATGAACCTCAGTAAACCTATTAATCTGTGCGCTTTGAAGTAATACTGTAACAAGTCAATAGAAGCGACACAGATGGCTTTGAAGTGGGCTATGAACAATTTATTGATAATTGACGATGATTGTGTGCATTAAATTGAAGCACAAAGGTTCTGCCCATAGTAAAAATTGATATCTAAAACGCCACATTTTATTCCACACAATCAGCCACCTATATATGTGGACTTTGATTTAGGCATATGTTTACTTCCTGCCCATCAATGATTGTTACTGACCCAATCACATACCCAAATGATTGTGGTAACTTTCCTGCTGATCCTTCAGAGCTGTAACTATCAATTGATCAACCTTTCCTGGTCTACTAGGCTGATATTTCATTGTGTACTTTGTGAAGAGAACTTTTGGAATGTTGTGATCTATAATTTGTAACAGATCACTGGCTGAGAATTGTATATAATACATAGATGTTGGCAATGCTTGATACTGTACACTAACACTAACACTGCCTGGTAATATCAAACCTTTTGCATTCCATACACCAGTAGGGCATTAATCTTGTAAGCAAGAATTCAAGGAATGCAACAATCTAAATGCAATTTATACGTTGAGCTCATTTTCTGCATGGACTTGGATATCAAAATTTATTACAAATACAACCTCTTGTTTCTAAACCCTACATTCTCTTGGATGGATGTTGCGCTGCTTACAACGAGGATTCCTAATATAGTAATGGAACATAAAAATTGTCGTGATATCTTGGGAGTAAAATATGTTATTGTATTATTGATATTCTACCAGACTATATACAACGGTGAAAAGAAATTTACAAATTTACATCTAAGTCCCTAGAAATTACAAAGACAAGTTGGTATATATTTCAACTCTCCCCCTCAAGTTGGTGCATAGATTTCACACATGTCCAACTTGGATAGCATAGTATAGAATGAACCACTAGCAACTC
>CAIGRS010016638.1:0-20226 GCA_903798395.1 Fraxinus floribunda
GTTGGACACTTTTGAACTTCAACTTGTTCATTATTATCATATTGCATCTCAATTTTGAGGTCTTCAATTGCTATTTCATCATGATGACATATGTCTGAAGTTTCCAATTACACATACTTTTCTAGAGTAAAGCTACTTATTCATGTTTGAATCCAAGGTCAAAAATAGGAAATTGAGGAAGGAGAAGAAAGCTGCTTTATTGGACTGTAATTATTGAACTCGCGTGTTAAAATAAAACTAAAAATCAAAACCAAAGAAAAGACACATTGAAAACAAAATGTACTTGACGAATTGAAACCTAACTGTGCAGCTCCTTTTATCTTCCCATATCTACGCCCACAAAACCTATAACCAAAATTTTTCAAGCCCCAAGTTCTCTCTCTCTCTCTCTCTCTCTCTCTCTGCCAAGGTGTTAATTGTTGTTTACACTCCTCACCGAGGTGTTAACGAGTAAAAATTGATATTCTTTAAGTTTTCGAAATTTTGGTTTAACCCCCATTTCACTATTTTGTGAGGAGAATTGATTCAAAGTGTCATTTAAAGACGGAAATTTATGAGTAACAAAAATTGTTGTTGTTTAATTTTACCTTTTTCATACCCCGACCTTGGAGAAAAAAATGAGAAACTTTTGGGCAGATTTTTTGTAGAAATGTTGTTGTAGAATTTTAACTTGATGCATTTGAATGATCATGAGCATGTTTTTTTGTATGTAATTTATAATGTTTCTAAGAACTTTAAATTTTTTCTTCTATATGTGAGATAAAATACTGTGAGAAGACTGTTATGAAATTGTATTGTTTTCCTTTCTATTGGAAAGTCTTTTATTTGATTGAAAATTTCCTCAAATTCGATAAATTTACTTGAATTTGTTCTCATATTAAGGACATGTTGATAAATGTCCTCTATGTTGTGCTTAATTGTATGTTCATATTCAACCGCTTGCCCAACAACTTTAAATAATAAAAATACTCTTTCAAATTTGAAGTAATTGAGCTTATCTCTTTCTTTGATTTCTTGAGATGTGATGTTCTTCATCTTATGCATGCTATCTAGGTTTGGCATGTTTTACATTTAATTATTTATTTGAGTTGACCGTGATCCATGGTTTATTACCCTCGTAGAATGGGCAGAAAGAATTACGGAATCTGTGTCATAGTTGTAGAGCTAAGGGCAACTCCTTTGCCGAATGCACACGAAAACGCCGATGCCTATTATGCAAGCATGGATTCGTGAAGTGTTTCGTGGTGGAGAAATCTCGGTCAATAAATGGTGATTATTTTTTTTTTGCTACGGTGACAATTGTGAATTTTGGGACTGGGTTGTGAATGATGGATCAAGCGGTTAATCCTCTAGCAACAACACTTCCTTCATTAACTCGGCGACGAATGAAAGAGTTGAAAATATGTTAGACATGTTCCAATCTCGAGTTCGCCTCAATGATGAAGAAGAACTACAAATGTCGATGACTGTGACAATCTGCAAGGCAAAAGGTGGCATGGAAGAGAATGCAAAAGGGAGGGAGTCGACATAATTAGTAGAAATTAATCGAATGGGGTATTACATGGCAATTCTCACAATTTCCAAATCTTCACATGCATGGGATTTAGGCAATAAAATCTTTTTGTTTTGTCTTGTTGTATAATACTATTTATGTATTTCGCTTTAACATCACTAGCTAGTGTTAATATTCATCTTTCTTGTTCGAAGCTTTAAAGTTATAGTGTTATGATTTCCTTAACACAATTTGACCCTTTCTCTCACTCTCTCTCTGTTATTCACCTTTTCCGGCGTATTTTCTGATGACTGTTATGACCTCAAACATGCATCGTCTTCCCGCGACAATATTATACACCGGCATAGTAAACCAATTTCAGTATTTATTGCATTTGCATGCCCTTTACATTTTGTTCATGAACTCACTGTAAGCCATTTTCTTGCATACCCAGGTTGATATTAAAGCTTCTTGAACCTTTTAATTTGTGTTTTTATTCTTGTTTATTCATATTAATTTTTGTTGTTGTGTTTATCTGTATACCTAGATGCTACTCAAATATTGTCTGTTCTGTTAAATCTCATTCTTGCCCAAATTGAGAACTTAAAAGTTCTTGACTTGAGTGAAAACAATCTATCGGGACCATTGCCAGATGAGCTCTTTTGACAATGTAGGTCTTCACATGCAATTTCACTAGCTAAAAACAACTTAACTGGCTTAATTTCACATTCCCTGACCTCATGTTGCCAAAATGACTTTTCCCCACTAACAAAATAAAAGTATGTAAATAACCCATATCCTTACTGCACAGAAAAAAGGTCAAGAAAATTGAAAAGGCTAATGAGAAGGAATTCAAATCTAGTTACCAATTTTGTTAACAATAAGTAGATAAAGACAGAAAATCAATCATATGAGTTAACCATAACTGGGGATTTCCAAATGAAACAAATTATATGTCCAAATTCTTAGCATCATAGCAGGTAACGAAAACAAGAGGTAATATTCTGGAAACTATTTCACCATGTTCAAAAAATATCCCCGAATTTTTTCTTCACAATCCTAACATCACACGCCTTTGCCACCTCATCAAATAAGTCTTGATAGTAATAGGGCAAACTTCAACCTACAATAAAATATCATATGAAGTAGTTAATGACTCATTCATGAAAAGTGACGTTTAAATTTATATATCAACATATATTTATACCTTCCGGAATGTACATAACATTTCCCGCGGGTGGAGAGATGAAATTTGCAGCCGGTAAATGTAGTGATAGGGCGAGGGGCATCGACATGGAATTGTGCGAATATGATATTGGGGTCAACATGGAATATTGTTGAGGTGGCTCCAAGTTCGTTCCGCCATCAATCATAGTGCTATTGCTATTCTTTGTCTCTTACTTGTGCTTGACGTCGCACCGGATTGCACGGTAAAATCAACGTTGTTCTATAATTTGTAATTCGAAACAATCTAAAGCAAATAAAAGAACATGCCTTTTGCTTTCTTCAATACCATCTCCAATGTACTCTTTCTCCGAAGTTTCTTTGGCGCTCCCTTCCGTCGTGTCAATTTTGGATCCAGTATGCTTTCGCTAGCAGTTTTCGACAAATCAGTGCAATAATTAAAGACATGCATACTATGATGTGAAATGTAAACATTCGGGAACTTGATTTTGTGGTCATAAGATCTTTACATTGACATTTTATCCAATCTATTATCGCATGTGACCGCATTTCATCATCTACAGCAAGGTTTATCACTAGCACAAAACCCTTTGATCTTTTCTTATCTCAATTGTGCAGGAGTACTAACTAATTCATCATAGTTTACTGCAACCCTTGTGTGTGATCTACTAACATCTCTTTTCCATCTCCGCAGTATATACCTATTTGAAATATGTGTGACATCATTCTAGATCAGCACTGCAATCGTATGCTAGCAAAGTATTATCCGAAACTCAAATAAATGGCAGATGCAAACAATTTCACGTGTATCTCGCATGAATGAGACATGGAACGTTTTTCTCTTACGACCACCTTCATACTTAATAGTCTCACGTACATCGTACGTCTTATGAACAGTTTCTGTAGATGTAGACATGTCATCGCAATAAACCTTTTCCGTGAACTCTTTCTGAACTTCTCTAAATTCAGCAATGGTGTATATTGTCCAATAATGTTGCTCCATTTCGAATTGTGCTGCATACGGTCCCATTTGAGAGAATGACTTGAAATTAACTTGGAACTCTTTCTCAACCTTATTCCTCAAGGCACGTTCGTACTGGTCGACAAATTGCTTCAACGAAGTCTTCGAATGCACATACCATCAAAGAACGCATTCATATTCTCACTTCTTTGTGTTGTTGACATCCCTTACCAGAATGTGATTTTCAAAAAGCAAGGAACCTAACGCCTTCTATTTTTGTATAATTCCGACAACTAATTGTTTTCATGCAAGCCATACGTTTCAATCATCGTTGTCCAACCATCCTCAAATTCTTGTATGCTTGCCTACACCGATAATCTGCCCAAAATACATTTCTAAGATGTGACTCGTCATCCAAATCCATATTAAAGTAAAATATTGGGCATTGTGCTTGCATTTTTGAAAAACATGCTTGTATTTCTGCAGCATGTCCTTATCTAAGTCGTAGTCGCCTCACTTGTTCTATATAGTTCCTGCAATCCTTTTCAATGCAAGTCATGTTATCGTAGCCACCTGCTTCTATCACTGTAGAGTTGTAACTTTTATGCAACGGAATCCCGACCAAATCATTTACTTGAAGCTTCTGTTTTACACGTTCACTCAAACGTCGATTGCATCGATATAACCTAGACTTAGAAGGTCTTGTTTCATGATTGTGGTCGAGGTGAACCGCGTTAATTCTCCAGATTCCAAGAATATTTGAAGATGTAGATATCTTGACTTACAACCCATCTTAACTGTTGGTTGTGGCTTCAATGAACCGATACTATTACTGCTTATGTGGTTTTCACGACTACATGTCAACATCACATATCTCAATACCCCCATCATCCCCCTTTTTTGAATTCATTTTCTTTATTGGAAAATCAACGGCATAAGCATATATTTTTTTTTGTAGAACTCATACATATCTTTTTCATCTTTAAATAGCATACCCACCTCAGACACATTTACACATTCGACTACATTCATAGAGTCTGTGATGTTCTCATTATCATATTCCACTGACACATCATCGTGCTCGTTTTGCATGTCATCCATACTCTACAAATTATACAACAATGAAATCAGTTTCAACAAAATTTGAAATTATTAATCAAAGACGTCTCTCAAATAGAGTACAGTTTTTTTCACAACAAACAATTACTATATTATCAATACTTGCTCATAAAATAAAGAGGCGAAACCAAAACTTCAAATCTTAAACAAAAACCTTGGATGGTCGTTAGTGAAATCAACCCATACGAGTGAAAAAATAAAATAACTTCTTCCAGATCCATTTTTAGGTGCGATTTTATTATTTTCTCTCCATGGTTGTATTCTATAAACTACAAATATGAGTGAAATAAATTTAATTTCACATGACCCGAAACATCAACATGGTTTCACGTTATGGACTACGGCTATTTCACCATTTTGACAAAACTACTCATGCCAATGTGATTGTAATTTCCAGCAACAGATGAGTCCCACATTATTAATTTGCACTTCAAACTTCAAATGCACGAGGATTTGGCATGCCACTGCTTAATATGAGTGGAATGGGGGTTAAACCAAAATTTTGGAAATGTGAAAAATATCAATTTTTACTAGTTAACACCTCAGTAAGGAGTGTGAACAACGATTAACACCTAGGCAAGGAGAGAGTTGACACTTTCGAGAGAATTTGGGGCTTGAAAATTTTTGGGTGTAGGTTTTGTGGGTGTAAATTTGCGAAGAGAAGGGAGCTGCACAATTAGGTTTCAATTCGTCTTTTGGGAGAGAATGGAACATACCATTTTATTTTCGGAAAAAGCCTTGTGCCCCGGCTCAATGACCGGGGCACAGACGGGGCGCCAAGTGGTGCCCCCTAATTGGAGGGGGGCGGGCGCCCCTGTCTGTGCCCCGATCATTGAGCCGAGGCACAAAGCACGGTTCTTTGTTTTCAGTATCTTTTCTTTGGTTTTGGTTTTTAGTATTATTTTAATATCACACAGGAGTTCAATAATTGTGATCCAATAAAGCAGCTTTCTTCTCCTCCTTCCAAAGATTCTGCCACGTGGATTTTTTTTTTCAAATTCCTGTTTTTGACCCTGGATTCAAACTTGTATAAGTAGCTTTGCTCACTTTACCTCTATTGGGGTATATGATCGATAGTATCTTGCTCACTATCCTTTTCAAACTCTTTTTTATTTTTATAGGGATCTGTAAAAATTCCTTTCACTTTGTTTGTAATGAAAATCTCAAATTGTTTCTGGAGTGGAAATAAAACAATCTTCTTCCCACCAAAATATATGTGTCATCTAGTCATTGTTTGTCTCTCATTCTTTCAAAAAATTTTTTTCTACATACCTATTTTTAACCACATATTCACATAATAAAAATATTATATACGTAAATCAATTTTTTTTACTTTTTAACTACACATTCTCTAAAAATTTAGTATTCAAAACAATATTCTTCCAACAAAAATGGCCACCAAACTAGGGTTTAAGTGACATCTACATCGCAGTATCATGGTTGTCCTCAAGGTACGTGACAATCGTCTATATCTATCACGTGAGATACGATCTTATTGACATTGAGAAATGAAACTCTGCATGCCCTTATATTTTGAATTTCTCACTCCTTTTTAACTAGTGGAAGTTGATAACAATATGATTATTTTTCATTCTTCAAATTTAAAGCTTCCCTAATGCTTTGGATACCGTGTTCTCAATATTCACACGGTTTATGGTCATTTTACATACTTTGTTGTTGATAGTACATAGTGTTTTAAAATTTTTGTAGCATTTCAATTTCTCCCATGTAGACCCTAGCAAAATCCTTGATAACTTGTTTCTCCATGCTAACATTGGTGGTCTTTAACCTTGTGTTTGTTTAGAGGAATGTTGTTATGCCATATTGAGTTGTATTGAAACATACTATTGCAGTGAAGAAGATTGCGGCATAAGGATACAACATCATATTAAGGCAAGTTGAGCCATTTGTGATGGTTTGATGGACGTATATTGTCATGTTTGAGATCATCATTGCTCATGTGATAGTTTGACCCATGAAACTTTTAGGTACTAGTAAGCCATCATATTGTTAGTATTTGACCAAAGTCGGAACTCCAGGATCTCCGTGTTTTGGGCTCGTTGAAGAGACCAATATTATAGAGTCTTCGAACATATCAATCTCTAGATTCTTGATAGAGGTTGCAATCCTCCAAACATCATCATGAGATGCATACCACTTAAACCATAGATAACCTTTAGTCAAGAGCAAACATTTCTCAGATACCAATTTAGTGTAGCAACGAAATTATAACCTTGTAAAACAAGAGAAATACTAAAACTCGATAATCTTATATAGAATAACTTGAATATAATGAATAGGAGTTACTTATATATGAGAATAGCCTTCTCCTTGTAGCATTGATAATGTCCTAACTCCAGTAGACTAAGAAAGCAATTAAATCTCCTAAAGGAAATCAAAATAAATAACCTAAGTAGTAGAAATTCTATCAACTATATAAAAAAACTAATTGAATTCTATAATTAATAGGAATCTTAATAAGCAATATTAGTCGATTGCAAAGTGTAATATAAAAAAAAGTAAAAATATATATATAATAAGGAAAAAAAAAGATTTTGTTAATATGACAAAAAAAGTTAAAAAAATAAAAAAATAAAAAGATGTAAAACTTTCCAACTAATTTATTTAAGGCAACAGTTCACAAATACAATAAAAAAGTTTCGTAATTCCAAATACACTTTTAAACCATTTTTTATTCTCAAAATATATTTTATTTTTTAATAACACATTTTATAACATAATGTCGCATTATGTGTTATATTACGCTGCATAACTTGTTTTCGCCAATATCGTTGCCATCACCCCATTTTGTATCACATTGTGTTACATTGTATTGTAATACGTTTCACCACACATTTTCACTATCGTCGCCACCATTTGAACCACATCGATCCACTACAACCACTTATAACATTCAATGTTACATCATTATCGTTGTCATCGCCATCACTTTTATCAATCTTTGTTACACCACCATTGTCGTGACAACTTATAATATCATCGTCACAACCATCACCATCACCACAAACATCACAATCATCTTTCCAAATAACCACACTATACCACCCACCATTACCCCTATCTAGGCATCTACACTACCATCACTAAGAGTACAGCCTCCACCGCCTTCTACCTTCCATGACCATATCCCGAATCATAAAAATAAAAACATTTCAATCAAATTTCGGCGACTTCAAACCTGGTTTCACATTTGAAATTAGGATAGAGGAGGTGATGCTGATGCTCAAGGCCGGTCCTGGAATTTTAAATGCCACGCGCGACATTTTATGTTTCAATAATATTATTTCATTGCAAAAATATGACATTTAAATATCTATTTATTTTTTACATGTCTTGAAGAAGAAAAGTACAAGTAAAGCTCAAAAGATTCTCCCGAGCTTCATCAAAATTCATATGTCATCAACGAAGAACCATCCAAGCCACTAAACACTTTGTGCAATTTCATATGAGCAATTTTTGAAATCGGGAACATTAAATATCACATGTAAACCTTGTAATGTAACAAATCAAATAAAAATATTTCATCTCATTTCTAAAAGTAAAATCATTAATTAAGTTTTCGTAATCAATATGTTCTAACAAATCTTGTTCAACGGATATCAAAACTAGCCCATTCAATCGTTATTATAACATATTGATTGCAAATAAGATTTTAATAACTTCAATTTTGAAAAACTTCTTTCGGTAGATACAATAGTAACATGAATTTTTAATAATATTTTATAAGTAAATGTATTGGGAAATCAACCCAATCTTTTCAAGAAAATTAATATATCAAAAGCCTCCTTTGTTTCTTTTGGTAAAAGATTTCGCAAAATTTTCATGTAGTCATGTTGTTGATATGCACACTACTCATTTCACGTTCATTAAGTCTAACACTAAGATATGTCCAATCATTAAAATGATGATATTACTATGTAGATGTCATTATCGTAGAGCTAGCAACAAAGACTTATGTAGAGTTTCGTCTCTTCTCTGTTTGACTGTTATTCATGGGTTAAAAGGTGTGAGAAAGAGAAATAGTGAAAAGGGATCCGATGTTAGATTTTCACTCTTCACTTTGATCACTTGGATTTTGGGTTGTTTATTGTCTTATTAAATTTGTAATTGGTTAATGAAGTAAATGAAGCATTTGAGATTGGGGGTGGTAAAATAGATAGATTAATTTTAATTAATTAATTAATTTATTTTTAGAGTAAGATAGTTTAAAATTTGAAAAAAAACAATTTTTTTCAATAATATGCTAAAATAAAAAAATATTAATGTAATATAAATTTT
This sequence comes from Fraxinus floribunda, assembly GCA_903798395.1. Taxonomy (NCBI): domain Eukaryota; kingdom Viridiplantae; phylum Streptophyta; class Magnoliopsida; order Lamiales; family Oleaceae; genus Fraxinus; species Fraxinus floribunda. Next base: position 9,057 of record CAIGRS010016638.1, read on the forward strand.
TTTACTCTTTTTCATAAATATTGTGCTCTTTATATATAAAAAGAAATTTGGCGCCCCTACAATGTTTAGACCCTATGCAATTGCTCAACTTGCTCACCCTTAGCTCCGTTTTTGCTAATGCTAGGTGGTCTCAATGGTGGTGGTGGTGATAGATGGATGCAGTTGTTTTAAGTAGCTAAGCAATCTGACCTAGGGTTTGAAAGATGGTGGTGGTTGTAGAGGGTATTTTTTTGGTTGGGTGGAAATTTGATTATTATTTTTAAGGATTTTGGTTTGAGAAGTATATGATAAATAAAAACCGTATTTCAAGAATAAAAAAGAAGGAAAAATAACTATGTAATTTCAAAACTAATGGAAACTTTCATATGTAAAAGATTAAGTATGTCCTATTTCAAATTTAATAAATAAGGTTTATTATTTCAAAAATCAGATATTAATTAAATTTTATTTATGAATTTATTAATTAAAAATATCTTTATTAAATAAATATATTAAAGTCACAATATTATATAATTTATGGTCATATTATGTATTAATTATATTTAAAAATATTACAGTCATAAATCATAAATTTTATAAGTCACAACTCACTTTTTGGTCACAAAATTATCAAATTAGTATGTCACATATTATTCATGGATCACAAATCACAAAATTTATAGATTATAACTTATTTCATGATTAAAAAAATATCAAATTATTTTTATGTCACAAATTATGAAATTATTGATCACACCTTTAACATTTTTTTAGATCACATATTATTTATTGATCATAAATTCTCTATTTCATTGGCCATATATTATTATTGATCACGCATAACCAATTTATTGGTTACTATCAATCAAATAATTTGTGACCGCCATCACCATCGCCACAGTCGTGAGTGTCGCCACCAACACTAGCATCAACACCTCACCACAGTAGCCAACACCACAACCATCACAAAAAAATCAGATCCAAAATTATCAATTATCGCCACAACCACTAAGAACACAAAGGCCGTCTCTCAAGCTAGATCCAACGCACACGAGTTGTATCACCACTGTAGCGCGCGTGAGAAAAGGTCTGTGCGCGCTGCAATGGCGATACATCGATCGTCTCTCACGCCAGCCAGCACCACCAACTGCAAATACAACCAAAGCTCCAACATCGAGTCACGATAAGTGATGGTGGGGTGAATATATAGAATAATTTAATTTTTTAAATAATATTATTAATATTTAAAATTTAAATTATTGATTTTTGAAAAAAAAAACTCTTCAATCTTAATTTTGAATTTGACAGTTTAAAACGAGGATTTGGTGTAGCCATGTCAACGAGTTAAGTCGAGTCAAACCACAAACCGAAATTCGAAACTTGAGCTCGACTTCCAAAAATGGGTGAGCTTTTTTGGCTCGAGCCGAGACGAACAAAAGCTTGGTCAAAAAAATTCGGCTCGCCCCGAGCTCTCGAGTCGGGCCTGAGCCAAACCGGCTCGGATTTTTTTTTGTTTTTTATTTAAAAAAAAAAAACTCATCTGTGACAGCTGCCTGCAAACAGCAGATAGCTATATATTTTTTTATTTTTATTTTTTACTTGGTTAAGGCTCGACGAGCCACTCGGGCTCGAGCCTTTGCCCCAAAATGGGGCTAGGCCCAAGCCTGGCTCGGTGGTTTCGAGCCACGAGCCGGGCTTGGCTCTGACTCTTTCGAGCCGAGTCACGGGCGGTTCGAGCTAGCAAGCCATTTTGCAATCCAGAGTCTAGTGTAATTTCCATGAATTAAATTCCCTTTATTTAAATTTGAGGCTCATATCTTATGTCAAAGCCCAATGGGCCTGCATTCGGACCCAACTAATCATTTCTCCGTCAAATAACCGCCGATTATCCAGAGCCCAGTACGGTTTCCTCTTCAACAAGTTAAAGGAGGACATACAGGCAGCAAAGAGAACCAAAATCTAAAGCAAAAGGCAAAAAGCGAAATCCGACCATGGCAGCTTCCGCAATGTTACTGGATCCGAAACCCGTATCCTCTTCCGACCCGCCGCCGGCACTGCCAGCCGTCGCCGCATCTAAATACAGCGAATCATCCGATGAAGACGATTTATACGTCCGGCTCAAATCCCTCCAGAGGCAACTGGAGTTCATCGACATTCAAGAGGAGTACGTGAAGGATGAATTGAAAAACCTGAAGCGAGAGAATCTACGGGCTCAGGAGGAGGTCAAAAGGATCCAGTCGGTCCCGCTGGTCATTGGCCAGTTCATGGAAATGGTTGACCAGAACAACGGCATCGTCGGGTCCACTACCGGATCGAATTATTATGTCCGCATTCTAAGTACTATTAATCGCGAGCTCCTCAAGCCCGCCGCCTCCGTGGCTCTCCACCGCCACTCTAATGCCCTCGTCGATGTCTTGCCCCCTGAAGCTGACTCCAGTATTTCGCTCCTCAGCCAATCGGAGAAACCTGATGTTACCTACAATGTGAGTTAGTTCACTTTTATGTATATGATTTTTGCTTTAGATTTCTAGTGGATGTATGTTATTATTAGTTTGTTGGATGGTTTATTTTTATCTTATAATTGAATTGTAATTAAGACTTTATAGGAAATATACCCTAGAAAGAGCTGACTAGTTTCTTGATGGCTTATTCTTACCAGATTGAATAGGGCGTTTTTGGATTTGAGTATAAAGAAGTGCAATTTTACTATATCGTGCTTAAAGATAGGTTTTGAAGAGCTGTGTTATTAATTTTGGTATATTGTTTTTCAGTACAACTTATAGGACGAATTTTGTAGTAGTCTTTTTTTTTTTTTATTTGCATTTAATAATCATATGTGTCAAGAGCTCTTTTGGTGAATTGGAAATGTGGACTTGATTATCACTATGTAATTGTAGTTTTTGATATGGGAGGTTAACTTTACTCTTTACACTTGCATGGCACTCTCTTTTTGAAGGTGGTCCTTTTCATTTAAGACCTGTGTTCACTGATCGAGTTAGAATTTTGTTGAGCAGAAAAACTGTAATAGTGATATGCAAGAATAAATTGCTCTGTGACTTTCTTCCATCCAAGACTGTTAGAAGTTGGAAGTGGATTTGAGTTCAAAACATTAACTAGAATAAAGAATATTCTTCATCCTCCAAATCTGGTTTTGCCCACCTTCAATAGATTTTTTATTTTTTCTCTTCGAAATTACCATAATTCATAAGTTAAGTTTTTTATTACTATAGGTGGGCCCTCAACTTCTTGCACAACTTTATTTACAGTTAAAGTGACCTTTCTGGCTTCGGCAAGAACTGGAAAAGCCATCTTTTAGGGCTTTACTTAACCAAACTAACATTAAAGGGAAGAAAACAAAGGTGTTATCAACATATTATAGTATTTTCTTTGACAGGACCTTTTCATACCCTCTTTCCACCCTCCTTTTAAACTGCTACTTTGGAATGCTTAAAAGCAAATCTTGAACAATTATACAGTTTTGGATAGCCCTCCAATCATGGATATTCCTCACCACATCCATATTTCGCCAATCTTTCTCCAAAACTGAGGCACTCTTGTGGAGGATTCTATGTAACTGCAAAAAATTAATTTGTTGTAAAGCATAATAACCACACACATCAAGCACAAAAGCTCAAAATATTGTAATATTTCCTATTTCTATATTAAAACTGCAATTTTGATATTTTTTTCCAAATATTCAAGATAACGATCTCTTAAGATCCATTGCAAAAGAACATTGAAGGGGAATATGCCGATTCTCAGATGCATACAGAAATTGAAATATTAAGGGTGTGTTTGAGCAACATTATTTTGGAAAAATGTATTCTAGAGTAGTAGATTGATGGAGAATGTGTGGTTGAAAAAGAAGGAAAAGTTATTGATATAATGGAAAATATTATTTTATTGAAGAATGTAGTTGAAAATGAGTAGAAGAATAGAATAAAAATTTTAATGTGTATCAAACAGGGGCCAAATAAGCTAAGATAAACAATTTTGTGAATGCTATTGGTTTCTGTGAACTGGACTCCACATGATCATTAGAAAAACTCAAGAGACAAAAATATTAAAATAATTCAGATTTATATATAAATAATAAATACTCTAATGTGGATGCAGTTAAAGGCTGCTTCGGGCTATGACTTATGTACAAAGAAGTTTTTTTAGTCCTGAATAATGCTACTTTGTATTTGTGCCTGTTCTAGACTTCTAGTACATTTGTACCTTTCATTGCTTGCACCATTCTCTCTTGACTGGAGAAAACTTGCCTTCGATTTTTGAGGGCATTGAAAATGCAGCCAATGCTTGGAACCTTCTTCTTCATTACATCAGTGATATTCTTCTCCTTGATAATTTCTGAAATTACAAATCATCAATTCACGTAGGTCGAATTATTGATTGCTTCGTCCCGTGTTCATGCACTCGAACAAATTCTTCATTCTGAATGCTGTAGATAGTTGTGATTTCATAATTCTATTTCACTTTCAAATACTAGTCACCATTAGTCATTATTCCATGCCCATTCATTATGGTTAACCAAGCTGCTATGTCGACCTTCTGGTATCACATTACCTCTTCATTATCTCAGGATATTGGCGGATGTGATATTCAGAAGCAGGAAATTCGTGAAGCTGTTGAATTACCACTTACACACCATGAACTGTACAAGCAGATTGGTATTGACCCTCCCCGTGGAGTGTTGCTTTATGGTCCACCTGGTACAGGTAAAACCATGCTTGCCAAGGCTGTGGCAAACCACACAACTGCAGCTTTCATTAGGGTAGTGGGTTCAGAATTTGTGCAGAAATATCTGGGTGAGGTATGCTTCAGAAACTCTCCTCTTGCTTGTGATGGATGCTGATTCATTGTTAGATAGCATTTGGAATCACTTTTGTGTACTATGTCAAGTAAGTTGTGAATATCCAATTGACTAAATATTGTTGCTGGTGTGGTATCTAAAGGGTCCTAGAATGGTCCGTGATGTCTTTCGTCTGGCCAAAGAGAATGCTCCTGCAATTATCTTTATTGATGAAGTAGATGCCATTGCAACTGCTCGATTTGATGCCCAAACTGGAGCTGATAGAGAGGTTCAAAGAATACTCATGGAACTTTTGAATCAGGTATGTACAATTAGGAATTTAGGGTCCGTTTGATTGCAAGAGTGGAATTTGGGTGGAAAGAAAATGAATTTTAGGGAATTGAATTGCCTAAAATTGTTTTCTCAGGAATTGTCAATTAATTGTGTTTGATTAGTATAATTTTCCACGTGGTAAATATTGAAATTCTGGATTTTTGGTGTTCGTTTGACTTTGTTTTACATGAAAATTATCTATTAAAGGGATATAATTTGTTACAATTGGGGATAGAATTTGTTTCCACTACCAAAAAAAAATTCCTCGAAACCGTGGAAAACCAACCGTGTGAGCCAAAACCAAGAAAATGAATTGCCAAGAAAATTTGATCTATCAAACATGCCCAAAGTGGAAAATGGGATTTTCCTCAATCAAACAGGCCCTTAGGGGTGCAATCAGACTGCAGATGCATACTTATGACAAATAATCTGCAAGGATAGTTAGATGCTGTAGAGATAGGAAAATTGAACTCATTTTATGAGCTTTCTCTATGCATGTGTCGTTGCCATAATGCTACTAATTATTTGATTGATATGACAGATGGATGGATTTGATCAGACTGTGAATGTGAAGGTCATCATGGCCACTAACCGTGCAGACACGTTGGACCCTGCACTTATACGTCCTGGTAGACTTGATCGTAAAATTGAGTTCCCTTTGCCTGATAGACGTCAGAAGAGGCTGGTTTTTCAGGTAATTGTCTAGTGAATATACCTGAAGCGTCTTATTTCTTAGCTTTCCATTTGCTTTAACTGAGGAATTTGTTCGTCCCCTATGAATTGAATGGTAACCGTTCTCATCAAATGCATAGTTACTTTTTGGCAGAGTGTTCTATCTCTTTGGATACACATAAATCTGTGAAGTGATTCTGCATGATTTGTGTGGATTCATGATTGTTGCTTGTTCTTGAGCAGGTTTGCACGTCTAAGATGAACTTGGGTGATGAAGTTGATTTAGAGGACTATGTTTCTCGACCTGATAAAATAAGTGCTGCTGAGGTTTGTTTTCTTAACTACATTTTTTATGCAAGATGGTAATTTTTCTAAGTTGAGTATTTGAGTATGTTCCCATTCTGTCTTCAGCTTCTTCAGTCTTGTATTTTCAGTATATCTTGCATTTATGCGTTTATATTGTAGATTAGTCTGTGCATTCATTATGTACCTTTTCATAAGTTATCCAGTAACGAAGTATGCATTTGATTGCACTTAATTGATTAAAGAAGCAAAGTCAAAAATAATTCATGAGATGGTATGATAATTATGTAATATTTCTAAGGAATCCCGGGTAATGGACAGTCTTTGTGACTCGCACACGTAAAAAGATGAAAAGGTCAAAACCACTAGTATTACAGCTAGTATATCTTTGAATACCACTGAGAAGTCAATCTTGTTTGGATATTAAAAATTTAGTGAGTAGTTTACTGAAAAGAGCTTGTGAAAAATTGAGCATCACATCTCTTATTTGGTTGGAAATTTTGTAAGGTGGTTTTTATGCATCGTTGATGCAAACCTTCTGTTTCAATTCACTTTCGTTTAGAATGTTCTATCATATTTAGTAAAGATGCTATATTTATGGATGACCTATCAGAGATTTCTGATGAAAAGCGAAATTTTATCATCTTAGTTCCTGGTTTTGTTAGACAGCTTAATTGCCTGGTTTTTTTATTTGAAACCATATACGGTATAACCTCCTATAAATTGACTACCTCTAATATATTATAAAATTTCCTGATCCTGACTTGGGCTAACGGAATAATTAATAATTTCAATAAATTGACAAAATAATACTTTTAAGAAACGTCTCTGTGAATCTATGGTCCCATTCATACCATAAATTAATAATTTGCTAATAATTGACCAAGTTTCTTGATATAAGACTCCATTGCTGCAGTTTTTTTTCTCTCGAAATTTAAATCTAGTTGGATCTCATCTATAACTTTCCTTAATTTGTCTGTAAGTTCTGGGGTTGTATATTCGACCACTTCTTTGTGCGTAATAGGCTCCAAAGTCGTATTATTTACTGTATCTTTAGGTTATTGATGCATATTTAATTTATTAGATTAGTAGAACATAATTAATATTTGGTTTGTCAATGATTGCGAATTGGATCATAAATGCACTATATTAATTAATTACTCTTCAAATTAATAGATTTAGCATGGTCACAACATTATTAATTTATAAAGGTTATAATACTGTACATTTTTTTTTACTTGTTTTTCTTTTTTGGTGCAAGCAGTGACTTCTACACTGATCTGTGTGTTTTGTGTTTTTCACTTTGGTTCAGCTGCAACAGTGTAAAGTTTGACCTATAGCCACAATCATCCTTAATCCATTGATAAAATTGATAGTTAATGGGTAGGGCAAAAGAATGTATCTAATGGCCGTCAACAACTCCTTGACGATGTTTGTAATAACTAATAACTTGGCCACCTAAACTTCTTTGTAGAAGTGATGAATAGCAGTTAAATTAAATTCAAATGATATGTATAAGAAATTTATAAACATAATTATGCATAATCATTTACATAAATATACGCGCTTGCTAGAAAATTTATTTCACATTCTATGAATCCATTGAAAACACAGTAAGAATTTTATATAGCTAACTTTATTTTTCAAAGAATTGGCGAGCTTATCTCTTGTTTGGGATGAGGATTGGAAACAAAGTACCACAAGGTCAAATCTTTGAGCCCTTATTTTCATCCAAAACCAAGGGACTTGCTTTTTGTTATCATTTCTCCCTGCTTTTGTTGGGAACAAGGTTTAGTTAGTTTTTTGCTGCATCGTGTCTTCTTGTTCCAAAGTAACTTTTTTGTTAGAACTTTTAGGGTATCCTTCTTGTTGTCGGTGAAGTAAAATTTTAAGTCATCAAATCTCGAAATTGTGTTGCATTAACCATGTTGGTGGTTTTCTGCAGATTGCCGCTATATGTCAGGAGGCAGGTATGCATGCTGTGCGCAAAAACCGGTACGTTATACTTCCAAAGGACTTTGAGAAGGGATACCGAAGCAATGTCAAGAAACCCGACACTGATTTTGAATTTTACAAGTAATCTCTGTTTCCGTGTTTGGGAAATTGTACGTTCCTCAACGCTTCTGTGTTCATGTGGATTTATTGTAATAACTTGTAATTTGATGTTGACTTGTTGAGTAGAATTTTTTTTTCAACCTTGACGATACTCTGCTCTTCTTGTTTATTCCTAATTGATTTATCTGTACAATCAAGTTACTGTTGTTCTTGAGGAGTGACAGTGATTTTGTAAGGATTTGGAAAGTCGTAAGCTCTAAGGCACTGTTTGATAACACTTGTTTTCCATGGAACTTGGAAAAACAATTCCATTTCCATGCAAAATAAGTGTTTGATTGGACCAATTTTAAAAAAAATCACTTTAATAGACAATTTTCATGTAAAACGAAGTCAAACGAACACTAAACTTTGATGAAAAAATAATTTTCGAGCATTTTTTGTTAATGTTAACAAATTTCATAACTAATTGTAAGAAAATCATTTTAATAAACAATTTTCATGTAAAATAAAGTTAAACGTGAACAAAAAGATTCAAAATTTTATAAGATTTTTGAGTGGGAAATTATATCAATCAAACACACTTAATTACAATTTTCAGTAAAACAAGTATCTAGGAAAATCTTTTCCCTGTAAAAATTTTCTTTCCATCCAATTTTCACTCTTGCAATCAAATGGATCCTAAGTTTAAAAAATTTACTTTTAGTGTGCGTTTGACTGACTTTATTTTTCTATTCAAATTTTTATTTTTTGGATGTTTGTTTTAACAATTTTTTCAATGGAGAATGCTTTTCAACTTTTGGTCATGTGATTATATTTTCCTTAAAAATAAGGAAAATATTTTCTTTATGGATGGATGCTTTTTATTTCCACGTAATTCACTCTATCTCTCTTTTATCTATCCCGTCTTTCTCATCTATCTATCACTAAAAAATGGATAAATTAATATTTTTTTTCATTTGAAAACTAAAACAATCAAATACATTTAATTAATAATTTTCATACAAATAAAATTCAATTGTAACTTTCATACATCAAAGAATTTATTTTCTTTCATGCAAATTTTATGTTTACAATTAAACACAAGCTTATATCTATTTGTTTAATTTTCTTGATCTTCTTTATCTGATTAAAAGAGTTTATAAATAAAATTGAATTAAGATGGCTTCCTTGTGAACTTTTCTACAATAAGTAGAAGCATTAGCCCCGGAATATATGCAACTCTTATGAATCTGTTCACAACTTCACTTCAGCTATTTCGCACATGGTAACTACAAGTTTGTTTCAAACTATCTGATTTTGTATTTATGGGTAATTTTGGCACTATAACTACGTGATCATCAATGATTAAATGCTTGCAAAATGAATGGATTCCAAGATCCGTATCCAAACATATGGACCACTATTAATTAGGGTGGCCCATACCATTATTAATTACATGTAATGTAGCTTTCCAAATCTCACTCACTGATGCATCAACCAACTCTTCTAAGATATTCAATGCATGAATTTTCTATTAGATCTAAGGATTCTTTGAATCAGGTCCAAGTTATTCTATATATATATAAGGTCCGTTTCATGAGCATGCTCCAAAATATTCAAAAAGGTGAAATTCGTGACTTCAATGCTCTCAAAATGTTCGAATCTAACTTACATGAATCTTATGGGAAGGATTTAAGAAGGCGGTGTTTGAACCACATTATTTTGAAAGAATATATTGTAGAATAGTAAATTGATGGTAAATGTGTGGTTGAAAAAGAATGAAAAGTTATTGATGTGATGAAAAATATTATTTTATTGAAAAATGTATTTTTGAAAATGAGTAGAAGAATGATAATAAAATTTTTAATATGTACCAAACATGAGTTTAATCTAATATTGATCGAATATCTTAGCACTTTAAGATTCTCCAGAGTTTTTTTGTATGAATAATGTTATCGAGTCCCATTGAAATTATAACCGTAGCCTATGCGGCACTAATATGACATTAAATGATAAGTTGAATTAAATCAATTATTTAGTTTTATATTTCATTTAGCCTATATCTAGCGTCACCTAAACTGCGGTTGCTACTCCAGTGGAGTTACATAGTACTCTTATTGCATATAATATAAAACAACTCTCGATTGTCAATGAACTTTCTTAAATAATTTTCAACTACCATTCAACTTTAAATGTTTAGCAAATTACCCTAAAATTTTTAAAATGTTATCTTATTCGTCATTTCATCACTCGTTATTTTATAAGTTAACAAATTTGATGACTTATCTAAGTATTTTCTCATACATCATTCTGCCCATGTCTGATTCACATTATTTTTTTCATTCTCATTCTTCTACTCATTTTCAACTACGCATTCTTCAATAAATAATATTTTCCATCGCATCAATACATTTTCCCTTCTTTTTCAACCATATATTCCCAATCACATTAAAAAAAAAAAAACATTTTTGGACTCAATATGTGCACTAAACTAGGGCTCTATCTAATTATTTAACTTTTTGAAACAAAGAGTGATGGATGTATAATTTTTTAAAAGCTCAGTTTCAACTTAAAGAACAATCGAAAAATATATAGAAAAATTAAGTGGCAATTCAGAGGACTTTTAAATTAAAAAATAATTAAGAACCATTTTAAAAATTAAGTGACAATTGAAATATTTAACCGTCAACCAAAACTTAGAAATATTTCCCCGGAGTTAGGTTGGCCAAACTCCTCCATATATAGCAATAATGGCATCTCCAATGGGCACCAAAATGCACCAAATTTTGGTGCAAAGGGGTTTCCAATGTAACAACACCACTTTTTGCTTGGTGCAACACTATTCACTTTTGCAATATTTTTTTAAAATGGTGCAAAGTCCAAATAGGGCTGTAAGCCAAAATCGTCAAATCGGAAAACCAAATCGAAACCGCATTTTAGAAACCGTCGGTTTGGTGCCACGTGGACCCGTCAACGAAATGGTTTCGAACCAAACCAAACCAGTCAAAAACGGTTTGGTTTAGGTTTGAGAATTTTAATTGCGGTTTAAAACCA
>CAIGRS010016694.1:0-17120 GCA_903798395.1 Fraxinus floribunda
AACATTTCAAATCAGATTTTGCTTCATTCTCTGAATCTATAGAAGGCATGTAGCTAATATTGAAGCAGCTATTGCTTGGACTTTTTGTATGTGGAAAACGATCTATTTTCTAGAATACAGTAGAATGTGTATTGATGAGTATTAGAATCTCTAAAGAGAAGTCATGGTCCAGCCATCACCAGGAAGTGGAAGTGTAATACAAAAGAAAACTTTTGACTGCAGAAGGCAATGGACCTCTCTTGGCCTAATGTAAATTGTGCGACTAACAAATGTATTTGAATGACTCAATCTCATGATTATATTTAAATGATCGGTTAGAACATCTTCTTATAATCGTATTGTTATTTGATTGCAATATAAATATTTTGAATTTTTTTTTATTTGTTGTTTTATTGTTGAATTTAAGTTAACAAATGTAGTTCCGTAAAACTATTTTAAATAAAAAAAAAATGGATTGTCTGCTATGACTTAGGAGCCCAAATTTTGAAGTTCGCCTCAAATTGACAGTCCTTATTTACATAGATTGTAGAGTTTCGTGCCCACAAAAAAAAAAAAGACAGTGGATTTAAAGCTAGACTTATGGCAAAACATGCAATATGAGAAGAAGATTTGGTTGACTATTTGTTTGACTGTTGTGAAGATCTGATCGATCTCAATCTTGACATATTACTTTGGTGAAAATTGAATGCGAACAAGTACAAACTTGTTTCCCAAATTGTCAAAGATGTATTAAAAATACAAATATACAGGGTCACTTCGAAGTCGGGATTTTTCATGAGTGGTAGGATTCTTGATTAATTTAGGTAGATGCATTGGATGACTCGGAGAAAATTGTAGAAGATGACATTTATTTTCCATTATCAATTTTCATATTTTTACGCATATTTTTTTAATTGTTTGTCAATATCATTAATAAGGACTAATGAATATTTTGATATTTGTATATTATACAAAGGCCGAATCATGTATTACAACATGAGATATTGATCCAATTATTATCAAATTAGAGGTTAGAACGCAATTTTTAAGAAGCCTAGAGGGGTGTTGCTACTTCTATATTATTGCTAATAAAGTTTGAGTGGAGAGAGCTATTAGCCTATTGCTAGAGTCAACTTGCTACTACTTTTTTGCCTTTTTATTTGTGTTTCGAGTTTCAGACAAGTATGAATATAATTTAGCATTTAGCATTATTATTTCTCATTTAAACTTATATGTTAATTTGTTTTAAATAGATTACTATAATGTCGATAAGTAAATTATGGATTAAAATCGAACCAAAGTGCAAATAATAATTTGGTTTGGTTTGGTTCGAAAAATAAAATGGTTTAGTTGGGTTTGAAAAAATTTCAAATCGCGTTAAATGATTTGAGTTGAAAATATGGTACAAACCATCCAAATCGAACCAAATTCATCCCTAGTTGATATGTAGATGACACATTCTGAACACTCTCTCCGATCACATCTATGATCTCTTCACAAACAACACATCGACGAAAGAAATATGACAAAAGTTGGAAAAATAAATATACAAGACAAAGGAGGAAGGTACCAAAAAGTTTTTGATCTCTAATCATTTTGATTTCAATTTTTATGATAACTTGCCTTTGTTAGGATAATTATATAAGTTGCAAGTCATTGTCAATAAAATGAAGGCCTTGAAGATCCATTTTCCTGAAACCTTCCAAGTTGGTGCAATCATTGCGAAATTGCCATCTTCATCGAAGGGCTATGGGAAGAAAATTCTTAAAATTATTCTTTGGAAAGGATTCAAAAATATCTTCGCATTGAGGAATAATCAAGGTTATGAAATGGGAATGAACATTTTCATGAGGGTACTTCCGAAACCCATGTTGTGGACCAACCAAACAAATACAACTAGGATTTCAAGGAAAAAGGAAATCTTCAAACTCCAACAAAGAAAACAAAGATAACAACAGGAAGAAGAAACTCAAAGTTTCTTGTTAAGTATGTAGTAAACTTGGACATTATACTCGAGATTGTAAAAATCGCAAACAACATACACAAGAAACCAAATTTAACTATGTTGACAACATCATTGCTACCATTAGTATTGTGAATTCAGTCAAGGGAAATGTTCAAGGATGGAGGTACGATACTTGTGCCTCCATTCATGAGTGCTATGATAGATCTTTTTTAAATATCTATCATGAGGATGATGACGGACACATTCAAATGGGGAATGAAGTTTACACATTCAAAAGTTGTTAGCAAGGAAAGCGTTGACTCACAATTCACATTCGATAAGAAGATCATTTTAACAAATGTTCTATGTTTTGGATATGAATAGAAACATTGTAAGTGGTGATTTGTTAGGAAAATCTAAAATTAAGTCCACATTTGAATCGGGCAAATTTGTACTTTCTCGAAATGATGAATTTGTTGAAAAGGATTATTCTAGTGATATATTCAAACTTTATACTATTGACAATGATATCAATAAAACTACAAATTTGAATTGTGTTGTTGAGTGTATTTCTTTATGGCACGATAGACTAGGATATGTTGGAGTCTACTTTAAAAAGAATGATTTCATGTGAAAATATAGAACATAATAAATGGGAATTATGTGTTAAAGTCTAAAATAATTAAAAACTTGGTGTTGAAAAAATATTAAATTTACTAAACTTAATTTATTCTGATATATATGAATTAAATAGAATGTTAACTAGATGATGTAATAGATACTCCATAATATTCACATATGATCATTCTAGGTTTCACTATATCCACTTAATAAAGCATAAAGATGAAGTTTTTAACATGTTTATGATATAGAAAATCAATTAAATCGAAAGATTGAAATTCGTAGAAGCGGTAGGGAAATTGAATATTTCTTTAGGTTTTTTGTGAACAATATGACATAATACTCAATGTAGTACACCTAGAACACCCGAACGAAATGATTTGGCTAAGAGAAAGAATAGAAGACTAGTTCAAATGATAAATTATGTTAATAAATGTTAAGTTGCCATCTAATTTATGGGGTGCAAATTTACTAAGTGTGTGCCACATCATTAATAGGACTCCTTCTAAAGATTTAAGATTTCTCCCTATAAAATATGACAATCGTCCGAAAACAAATACAAGACATATGAGGAAGGTACCAAAAAGGTTTTGATTTCTAATTATTTTGATTTCAATTTTTTTTTTTTTTTTGATAACTTGCCTTTGTTAGGACAATTACATGAGTTGCAAGTTATTGTCAATAAAATGAAGGTCTTGAAGATAGATCTTCCTGAAACCTTCTAAGTTGGTGCAATCATTGCGAAATTGCCATCTTCGTGGAAGGGTTATAGGAAGAAAATTCTGCACATTTCTTAAAATAATTCTTTGGAAAGGATTCAAAACTATCTTTGCATTGAGGAATAATCAAGGGTATGAAATGGGAATGGACATTTTCATGAGGGTACTTCCAAAACCCAAGTTGTGGACCAATCAAACAAATACAACTAGGATTTCAAGACAACAAAGATAACAACAACAAGAAGAAACTCAAAGTTTCTTGTTAAGTATGTAGTAAACCTGGACATTATTCTCGAGATTGTAAACATCGCAACAACCGACGCAAGAAACCAAATTTAACTCTGTTGACAACATCATTGCAACCGTAAGTATAGTGAATTTAGTTGAGGGAAAGGTTCAAGGATGGAGGTTCGATACTTGTGCCGCCATTCACGTGTGCTATGATAGATCCTTTTTCAATATCTATGATGAGGTGAATGATGAACACGTTCAAATGGGGAATGAAGTTTACACATTCAAAGGTTGTTGGCAAGGAAAGCGTTGACTTACAATTCACATTCGATAAGAAGATCATTTTACCAAATGTTCTATATGTGCTGGATATGAATAGAATCCTTGTAAGTGGTGATTTGTTAGGAAAATTTAAAGTTAAAGTCGACATTTGAATCAGACAAAATTGTACTTTCTCGTAATGGTGAATTTGTTGAAAAGGGTTATTCTAGTGATGAAATAGTCAAACTTTATACTATTGACAATGATATCAATAAAACTACGTACAAATTTGAATTGTGTTGTTGAGTCTATTTCTTTATGGCATGATAGACTAGGATATGTTGGTTATTCCACTTTCAAAAGAATGATAAAAATTGGAATGATTTCATGTAAAAACATAGAACATAATAAATGTGAATTATGTGTGTAAGTCTAAAATAATTAAAAACTTTTTCATAGTGTTGAAAAAATATTTAATTTGCTAAACTTAATTTATTCCGATATATGTTCATTAAATAGAATGTTAACTAGATGATGTAATAGATATTTCATAATATTTATAGATGATCATTCTAGGTTTCACTATATCTACTTGATAAAACATTAAGATGAAGTCTTTAACATGTTTACAATATACAAAACCGAAATAGAAAATCAATTAAATCGAAAGATTGAAATTCTTAGAAGTGATAGGGAAGTTGAATATTTCTTTAATGAATTTAATCTTTTTTGTGAACAATATGACATAATACTCAATGTAGTACACCTAGAATACCCAAACGAAATGATTTGGCTAAGAGAAAGAATAGGACACTAGTTCAAATGATAAATACTATGTTAGTAAATGCTAAGTTGCCATCTAACTTATTGGGTGCAACATTAAGTGTGTGTCACATAGTTAATAGGATTCCTCCTAAAAGATTTAAGATTTCTCCCTACGAAATACGGAAAGGGAGAAAACCGAAAATTGGTTATTTCAAATGTAGGGGCGTCTTGCTTGTTGTAAGAACACGGATCCTAAAAAGACCAAGTTAAGCCTTAGAGGGATTAGATATGCTTTTGTAGGATATGCCCAAAACAGCAAGGCATATCCTTAATTAAACTTGGAAACCAATGTCATTATTGAGTTCCAAGAAGTATAGAGAATTTGTTATCCTAGGATAATAATTCTTCAAGGGATCCTCAAGTGGAGATTCCTAGTTCCGAAGAGATCACAAGTAGAAACACCTTCAAAAAAATGTTTAAACAAGTGAACTTCGCAGAAGCAAAAGAGCTTGAAAGGAGAAAGTGCTAGGGCCGGATGAATTTAACTCTCAATTTATTTTCTCCTATTTGGTTGAAAGAAATGAGAAGAGTATCACAAGAACTACTCAATTTATTCTTCAAGTGGAGCTGATCCTAAAACTTATCAAGAAGTAATATCATCTAGAGATAGCATTTTTTTAAAAGATGTTATAAATGATGAAATTGATTCAATAATGTCAAACAATACTTGAGAATTAGTCAATTTACCACCTGAGTTGAAACTTATAAGCTGTAAATGGGTATTTAGGAAAAATTATAATATAGACATCACTCTTAATACCTTTAAAACTAGGTTGGTGGCCAAAGGATATCGACAAAAGGAATGAATAGATTACTTTGACACGTATGTACCAGTTGCATGAATAACATCGATTAAGATTTTATTTGCCTTAGTTTCTATTTATGATTTGCATATACATCAAATGGATGTCAAAAACAACGTTCTTAAATGAGGATCTCCATGAGGAGATTTATATGGAACAACTGGAAGCTTTTGTTCTAACCCGAAAATAAGGATAAAATATGCAAGTTAGTAAAATCCTTATATGGATTAAAACAATTACCAAAGAAATGGCATAAGAAGTTTGACTTAGCTATAATGTCTTGGATTTAAACATAATAATATTGACAAATGTTTATTTTCAAAAGTAATGGTTATGTTGTGCTTATTTACTTATACGTTGATGATATATTGATTGTGAGCAATCAAATGCAAAGTATAAAGGAAACAAAGATGTTTTTATCTTCCACATTCAAAATGAATACCATACTAGGTACCATAGTCACCAAGACTAGAGGGAGTTATATGTTGAGTCAATCACATTATGTTGATAATATGATTAATAAGTCCAACCACTTGAACATTAAAGAGACTGACACTCCCTTTGATCCAAATTTGAAACTTGTAAAGAAATATGGAAGAGCAATAGCACGACTTGAGTATGCAAGTGCTATCGGTAATCTAATGTTATGTAATGTACAAGACACGACATAGCATTTACAATAAGTAAACTTAGTCGGTTTACTACCAATCCAAGTGAAGAACATTGAAAAACTATTGGGAGAGTTCTTGGTTATTTGAAGAACTAAGCATCTAAACCTACAATATTCTAAATTTCTGGCAATCCTAGAAGGATTTACTGATGCAAGTTGGATATTTAGTGTAGATGAGAATAAATCTACCTCAAGCTGGGTATTTATCCTTGGAGGAGGTGTGCTCTCTTGAAAATCCAAGAAATAAACGTGTGTTACTTACTCAACTATGGAATCCAAATTTGTGGCATTGGCTGAAATCGGAAAAGAAGCTGAATGGCTTAATGAATGAAATTACATTGAAGAAATGAATAATTCTTCCTTATTTATTTTATGTGATAGTCAAACCACTTTAACTAGAGTATACAATGAAGTGTATGGTAAATCTAGACATGTGAATATAAGATATGACTACGTGAGAAAATTAAGCAAAGATGGAATAATTTCACTTATTTATGTGAAGTGAAATGAGAATTTAGCTAATTCATTCACTAAATTTCTCACAAGGGAACTGGTGTCGACAATGACTAGTAGAATGGGGTTAAAACTCTATAATTTGATCCATCAATGACGGCAACCCTACTTGAGTATACTAACAAGTATACTTCGAATTCAAAGAGTAACAACAAGTCCTTCGATAAATGAATAAATTCAGCACTTAATCATTCTATTAAACCCTATCATAGGTTATAAGTGCTGGTTTTCACGAATCAGAGGGTTGAATTTCTACAACTCTTAATAAACTTCATATCAATGGATCAAGTATCTCTAAAAGTGATAGAGATACTGCAAGAACTTTATCTACATAAATTTTGAGATAGTGATGCCTCAATAAAGAGTTAGAGTTTTTTTTTAAAAAAAAATTATGAATAACAGAATCGCAATGCCATAAGAGTGCTAAAAGAGAGTGTGTGGAGTTTGGAACACTTGATGCTCATGTGTGATTTCACCGGTATCATAACAAGGAATAATAAGTTCAAAACTTTCATGCTATCTAAGATTTCGATAATTGCTTTGTGAAATTTACGCTAAGGTTAGATTCAAATTGACAGATATCCATACTGTATGTATAAGTGTCGTTAAACTTGAGTGTAAACTCATTATATATTTGAACTGGCCTTGGGTTTTCAAACCCCTGTGGTATTTGACTATTTGGTGAACTGGGCGATCGGTCAGTTTTGTAATGGGCGATTGCCTAGTGCAATCTTGACCACTCAGATTTTGAACTTAGGTGTATTTTCATCAAAATTCACACATTTTTTACTTTTTTTTGCACTTTTTGTGCATGATTGTTGTGGTACTATATATAGGGGCAATTTTCATAATTGAAAACATATCCTAAACAACAAATTTATACCATTGTACCCAAATCAATTTCATAATTGAAAACATATCCTAAACAACAAATTTATACCATTGTACCCAAATCAAAGAACAAACCACGTTTCTATAACTTTGTTCTAAAAGTTCATTTCCAAGTTTGATTTTGCTTCATTCAAACTTGAATTAAGGTTTTGATTACTCCTACAAACTATTTGCCTTTTAAAAGCCTTCGAGCACTTATCTCGATGGCGGCAACAATGGTTCATAATATTGTTCAAACCTTCCATTTTGACGAAATTCTTGTTTTTGGTTTCTTTCTTGTTCTTCATCAACCTTATGTACAACACTATCTATTCTGGTCAAACCCTTAGAAGAAATAAGATAAAGAGCATTTTGAAGATATACGATAAAGTAGCCTACTATTATAAAAAGTCATCCACAATGAACGCAAATCCATAAATATATACTCGATGTATTTATATGTATCGAAGACTTGACATTCATAGTTCCAGCACACACAGGAAAATGTAGCAAGAAAAACCAAAAATCTCTCAGCTACCTGATTTTATATTACAGATGACACAATAAAACTAAGAAGAATAACACTGCTTGG
This sequence comes from Fraxinus floribunda, assembly GCA_903798395.1. NCBI lineage: Eukaryota > Viridiplantae > Streptophyta > Magnoliopsida > Lamiales > Oleaceae > Fraxinus > Fraxinus floribunda. The sequence continues at coordinate 8,030 of CAIGRS010016694.1, forward strand.
CCCGGGATTAAATCCCGGGTCAAACCAGGGGCGTCATTTGGCGCCCCCTATTGGAGTCCAACTAAGAAACGACTACTATAAGAAGCAGAGTGGTTACGATCAGTGAGTAAACTCTAAACCAATTAAGCTAGCTGCAAAAGGCACTGTGCACCATAACCCGAGCTTCAAACACGGCTAATCGAGAAGAAGATATCCACAAAGACAATGAATTTTGCACAAAAATTCGGTGACAGTAATATGCGCTCGAAAAAGCAAATTCAATTGTTGCTAAAGTTTCCCTGTATGGCCTTTAGATAACCAACTTCTACCATAAATCTTCTGTCCACTTAAGTAATGATCCGTTAATCACCCTCATCAAACCAGCATCATAACTCAACAAAATCTGGTCTTTTTTACGAGTCGTCGTGAAAGTTAAAACAGTCTGCAACTTTAAGGTGATTCGCAAGTTGTTTGATAGAAGGTTGCACAGCTTTGGAGAAGGAAGCAACGGAATTGGGAAGTTCTGGTATACAAACAGGCAGATATTGATCGCCACTTTCCCGTAAGTGAAATAAAGCAAGCACGGCACGGCAGAAAATGAATCTAGAGAGATGCCATCAAAGAATGTGCTCATTAATTAGNGGTTGCACAGCTTTGGAGAAGGAAGCAACGGAATTGGGAAGTTCTGGTATACAAACAGGCAGATATTGATCGCCACTTTCCCGTAAGTGAAATAAAGCAAGCACGGCACGGCAGAAAATGAATCTAGAGAGATGCCATCAAAGAATGTGCTCATTAATTAGCTTAAGCCACATTTTATGAATCTTGCAGTGTGAAGCATTTCTAGGGCTGCAATAGACTATACATGTTCTATGCAATGATAATTTCATTCAGATTCTTTATAAGTTGCATAAAGGAAAATCTATTACACGTGAAGTAAAACCTACAGTTCATTGAGCTTCAATTTTCAACTGAAATACTAAAAGTTTTTGGGGGAATTCTTAGAATTTAGACACCGAAGTATATGATGACATTAGTATTTAGCCAATTAAAGGACCAAATAATATCAGTATCTAAAGCCAAGAAGTTCTGTTGACATTATCAGTAATTTTTTACTTTATAGAGAGAGATGCAGGGTTCAAGTTTAATGTAATTTAGTACCTAGAAACTTCAATTATGGGCTCAATTAGTGAATAACTTGAGTTAGACATGCATTTTCAATTATGGGATCAATCATGTCTCCCAGATGATTATGTGAAGGTGATTGGGACACAATATAAGTTACCTAAGAATAAGCCGCCGAAGAAATGGATCTGACTGAAGTTGGGCCCACACCAGATCCAGACTAGTTGAAGTGCAGAGTATCACCTCCCATTCAGTAAAGGCAGTTGAGAGTGTGCTCTGCGCATCGTTGTACATGTCCTGAAAGAAAATCCATTAAAAAATAAGATATGACGACATTGGACATACTACAGAATTCTATCAGTTGCACAGTTCACTCACCGCATCATCACTAGAGAAGTTGTAATCAACCAATTGGCAGAAAGCTTGTAAAGGAGCGGTTAAGAACAAGGTGAATTGACTTCCATTTCGTGCCATATCGTTGCCACTATTGCTCTTGAATGAAGGCCTCATAGGAGAAAGAAATAAAGCAGCAGGTTCACCCCTTTCTGCTCCACGTAGAACCTAAGAGCGGTTTACATATCAGCAATAATCCAAGAAAACACTTTTCTCCCTTCAAGTGAAATGCCATATCTGAACTGACTCAAAAGCAGAAAGTTTCTGCTTTATAAACGTTTGCAATAGCTTCATGGAAAATGTTGGTGGATAACTTTAGAACAAAAACTGCCTGAGGATATAAATAGGAGGAAAAAAGAGGCACAACTAATGAGGCTACTTGTGATTGGGAAAACAAAAGAGGTTCTTAAAAGCTAAAAAATGGTCACTGGGTAGACCTTACTAGCTAGTACTTTTTTTCTGGTTTAACATTGGGCGCAGGGATTAGTGGAGTTGAGATAATGGCTTTTAGATGTAATTAGAATACAGTGATAATTAAAAATAATATTTTAACTAGCATATCAAACATCTACCATCTAGTACATGTTTTGGCCAAAAATTTCACAGGGGAAGGAAGTACCAAACTACTATCCAATTCCTTCAGTTCACTAAGCAATCGCTACGTCTTGAGAAGACAAAACAGAAAGATGACAATCATATGCTACATAGTTTTTTGAAATTCATCAAGAATTGGTTCCCTGTTTAAAATGAATTATCTGGAGGCTCCTTAATGGGTGAGGCACACACTTAGGGTTCTTGGACTGATCTTTTCACACCCAAGGCATGCACTTCGTGCCCAGGGTATATGCTCTTAGTCTTAATATTTAAAGGTCGGTCTTCAGTTCATACAAATCGACCTTTTTTCCTCTCACAATTAAGTCCCTCTTTTCATTTTTAAAGCTGAAAAATTCATTCAGTTGCCAGAATTTGAAAAAGGAAAAATAAACTCTCCTAATGACTTCTTCTTTTGAACCAAACCTGTACAACGACAATAACAAGCTAAGCCTTGCTACCTATAAACATGGAGTCGTTTACATGAATACTTTTGTGCAGTACTGCCAGTCCAACTTTATCTCTTTTGGAAATAAAATTGTGTCTTTTACGACCACCTCAAACCTCAAATCATACTAATTTTGGTCAGTTCGCTCTTTCATAGTGTTCTAATGTATTTTCAGTAGGTATTATCGCTACTTATTAGCATCCCTCATTTCTTAATTTATCCATTCAATGGTGACCATCCATCTCTTTTAGCATCTTCATTTCTTCTCCAGAAATTTTATTTTTTAATGGCTCAACACTCGGTGTCATAGTATAGCTGCCCTTAATAGCCGTGTTATAGAACTTCTCTCTTAAGCTTTAAGTTACTAAGTTAGTAGTATCTTTCAGTTAAATAGAATTTATCACATTTCTCCATTTCATTCCACCCCCTCAGTCCTATGCATTACATCCGCTTCAAATACACCTTCCTCATTAATGATTGTAACTTAATATGCAACTTGAACAGTGTTCTTTTCTAGATTTTCGGAAAATGTTCAGAAGTATGTAGCGGTTCAAATTCAATATATATGTGAGGCACCCCCTTGGTGAGTAAACACTCACTAAGAAAGATGGGAAGAATGTGACCATAGATGCTCAATGCACAACAGTCAAATTAACACATTATGATTATGGAATTTCAGTTGCTGCCAGAGTATACAGTCAAGCATCAATAAGAAGTTACTCTTATCAAGTTTTGACAAACCTGCCTTGAATGCATGACTACTATCGCTATCTATTATCAAAAACAGCGGTCTTCGTGTAAAAGGAATAATATCACATGGGTAGAGTACATTTGAACCTGCAACACAAACACTTGCTGTATATTATGGATATAAATATCACATAATAAAGAGGAATTGGAATAGGTTAGGTTCTGATTATATATATCCCTTACCTCCATTTCTTCCTGGACCTAACCATAAAGGGTCCTCAAAATATTGACTCAAGTCTCCCTTAGGAATAACATGATTTTCACAGTGACATTTTTTCTGTTCGTGGTGATTGAGGGATTGGGCGTTGGGCTTAGAAAGCTTTCTTGTTATCCCAAAGTTTTCCATTTGTGAAGTACTAACACGACCAGAATTCCCTGCATCCAGATCATCATTTTAGTTGTCGAGTGTGATATGCTATATATCTAGGTCATTGTGAGAATGAAATTTTAGCCAAGCCAACCTGCAGCAGACAGATATATTAATATAACACTATCTGTAGGAAGTTCCTCACAAACTTTAGCAATCACCTGAAAAAACATAAGCAACCAAGGCAACACAAGTAGTTAAAAGTTAAGACATGCATAAAAAATGAAAAGGGAATGGAAGCAAATACATTCATTTTTTAAATATTGCAATATGCATCCTAAATTTTCTCACTAGACCTGATTTTAGGCAGCAATTATGAAATAAAGAAGTAAATAACAATTCCAAGATTTGAGCACTCACAGCCAATAACTGTGTCACAGATGGACGATAAAGAACGGCCTTCTTAGGATTTGGAGGCAAATTTGGATCAATCATGCCTGCCACCAAATTTATATCTATCAATCCGGAAGTAACGGAATTATCAGCAAGGGTCCGCATTTCTGTTAACTCAACTGGCTGTTTCTGATAGAAAGATCCAATAGGTTCCCATTCCAAACATTGCAGCATTCTAAAAGTGTCTAAAGTCAATTCCGCAAATTTGACCTGTAATGTCATATAGGGCAAATGTCTAATGGAGTTAGTTTAGATACATCAGAATACATGCAACTGTCTAAATGCCTAATCAGTTACCTCATTTTTGTGATAGCTTGTCAGAAGTGCATCTTGGAACTTTAGAAGTCTCTTGGCATGGAATCTGGCAACGTAGGGGAGTGAGGTTGGATGCGAATCAAACATGGCACAATAACGTAAAGGCCTACCGTGCACGGTAGCTGTATCAGCTTTTGTAAATCGAATAATTTCTTGCACCACCAGCCTCCATTCTTTGAAGTTGGTACCCTGAGGAGAAAAGTCTATATTAATTTTATTATGCAGTTAACTGCAACAAAGTGGATTAATATTCATAATGAAAACCATATTATTACATTCTTGAGTCATATTACAGAAGTGGTAAAAATGAGAATTAGAAATAACTTGGGAAATGAGAAAAAGAAATAAAATGAATACCCATGGTTTTCTAATAAATACCCACGCAGTGGAATGAACTATAACTTTGAAACATAGGAAATGGTTGAATCAAGGGCTAGAAACATCTGAAACCTACAAATAGTGGTATGTTAAATAAGTTTAGAAGTATCCACCTAATTACAAGAGCTTGAATTTAAAAAACAGGGTTAATACGTGAAGGGCATTTTGAAGAGGAATGAATTTCTCATAACTGATGAATTTGCTAAATCTTTATTATTAATCCTATACAATAAATTAAAAAAAAAATTTAAATAAATTATCACAATGAAATATTTTTATAAGCAGGAATTCATAATTTTTTAGAATTCAGAGTGGACTCTATTTATGAATTATGCAAAGAGTGTGCTGCACATATATTCAAAACAAGCAAGCCAGTTAACAATTCTTTATTCTTTCATTACAGAAGCCAAATAGGTTTATAAAAGCAGGTCGAACAGATAATAAAAGTGGGCAGTGTAGACACTCGTGACATATTAATAACACGATCCATCTACGTGTGACCCTAAAAAGCAGAGTAGAATTGCATTATCATCACAGCATTTGCCTTAGTTCTCAAGTGTCATTCATCATAGACCTTGTGGACCATATTCAGTGATTATCATTCCCATATGTAGATCTCATTAAAACCCTTCACTTGCAAAATATCTCACTCTATTCTCGAGATTCAACTAACCTTCAATGCTCTCATTTCCCATCAAACTTGAAAGCTCGGTGCTTTAACCGTAAAAGAAACAAAAGAGTATCAAAACTAGTCCGAAAATGTTACAATGATTTCAAATCATTAAAACGGGTGTGTGTGTGTGAGAGAGAGAGAGACTAATAACTATCTCATCTCTTCTACAAAAGAAGCAAGAAACAATAATGATTGCAATTATCTGATTCAATGAACACAAAGAATTCAACTTCATCGCTCTCCACTATTCAGGGAGTGATTACAAGTAGGAAAAAAAACATCAATAGCATTTGGAGATTGAGAGAGGCTTGAGGTACAGAGTGGGGGTTCACACGGAACCCTCCACAGAGACCTCACAATAGGGGGGATTTTTTGGCCATTTTTTATTATTGTGGGTCCCACTCATGTGAGAATAGGTAAAAATTTTGTGAAAGTTTTGTCTGTACATTAAGCCCATGTTTGACACCCATTCATTTCTCTTTCTCTTTCTCATTCTCATTCTCATTTTTCATTTCAACCACACATTCTCCTAATAAAATAATATTACACACAAATCAAAAACTTTTCATCACTTTTTCACCCCACATTCTTACATCAATCACTATTCTAAAAATTATTTTCAACCCAAAATGGGTTTCAAACAGGGGCTAAGATTAATTCTTGGAGATTCTCACCCTGCTTCATGTACAGAAGTAGGGTTTTACAAACCCATACCAGATACACAATGCAGGGGGTGGGTTTATTTTTTTCATTTTTTATTCATGTGGACACTATACACATGTAAGTGGGTGTAAAACTTTTGACAAAAAAAATTATGTACACACGGTTTAATCGTTGGAGATTCTCATGCGACATTTGTTCATTTTTTGACATCAACAGAAACACTGAAGAACCAAAAGATAAACAGGAAATCGATAAAATATCATAAAACATACTAAATTTATCTTATTTGAAGATCTCATGCTAGGCAGTTTTTGACATCTATATAAACATTGAACATGAATAAGCAAAAGATAAACAGACAATCGACAAAATATCACATAACATACTAAATTTATCCAATTTTTAAGTCAACTGAATACTTGCAGATTATTTCCATTTTCAAACACTTGTATCAATTCAATCACAAACTTACTTCACTTTGAATCTCAAGTAAACTTTAACCAATCCCCACAGTTAATAAAGTATGATTAATTCGTACCCGAAATTTGGCCTTACTATCCTCAACCAGATCCTTAAACTTCTCGACGAGCAACTTCACCATCTCCACACGGTTCAAAATCAACGAAACCATCAAAAACCTCGCGTAAAACCTCAACTCCTTGAATTTAATCCCGCGGTCGTCAGTCGAACCTTCAAAATAATTCCTCTTAACAATAGCCTCGTAAAATATATACGCTTCAAGCAGGAACCGGGCTTCACTAGTCCTCAAGTACTGGTTAAAGTAAAGCTGCCCAATTCGGGACGCGATCTCCCCAACTTCCCAGCGTTGCAGGCCCGAATTAAGCAACTTGGCACGGTTCTCCTGCTGATACTTCCAGAGGCGCATGTACGCCTTGAATACCTTATGGAAGAAATGCCCATTTTGATGGCCGCAGCTCCCGCCATAAGGATGCAGCGGCACATCCCGCACATGCGCGAATTTCCGTTCAGCAGTCTCCACCAGAGCGCGAAAAGTCGTCGTGACTGTGTTATCCTCCTTTGACATACTGAACGAAGAAAAAGAACTCAACGTCTCAACCCACTTGATTTATCAACCTGTTAATCATTTTTCTTGCTGTAAAACACAAATTAAGGATTCTAACCTGTCGAAGGAAGGTGTATTTGTTTAATGAATTAAAATATGGGTTTTAAGAGGCGTGAAGAGTGAGCCGGGAAATTGAGGAAAATATTCCTTTTTGTTTGTTTTTGTATTTGAAGGTTTCTTTGACTAACAATAGCGGCGGCGCAGAGAGGACTGGGGCGGAGGTGACATTGGATTTGATTTTGGGTAACGTGCGACGTTGTGGGGGAGTGTGTACAGTTTGCTTTTTAGGCTGAGACGGTGAGATGACAGTTCAATTCTGGTGTGTGTCAGTGTGTGTGTGAGAGAGAGAGAGAGTGACCGTGTGAATAACACGTCATGTGTGGGTTTTATTTCATTCAAGCTGGAATTGGAGCCGCCCCACGTGTGGAAGTAGGAAAGAGGGAAAAGAAGTAATTTTGGGTAATTTGGTAATTATGATTTAATATTTTTAGCACGATGAGGCCAACTTTTAATGGAAAAATGGATATTCGTCATCAATCTTTATGTTGTATTTACCCTATCATATTTTATTTTTTTGTGAAAATCTTCAATTATTGCTTTCTTTTCTTAGGAGTTTAAAATCTGCCTCGATTCTATCGTAATTGAAATTATTCTTTCAGACTTGATCTATGAATTGATAAATTATTCTTTCAGATTCTCTTCCCACAAAAAAAAGAACTTAGTGGTGCAATAAAGAAAGGACCGTGCTATACGTACCAACTATCTCTAATCTTGTATAGTTAATTGACATTGACTAAAATACAAGCATAGAAAATTTTCTTAGGACCGTGCTATACGTACAAAATGCTATACATAATGGCTTACCTACAAGCCATGTGTCGCCCCCCTATTGGGGCTATTCCCTTTCTTTACCTCAAGGTTCCTTGTCTCGCAGCATCAGAATCTCACCCACCCTTCGTGTAAGGCAATGTCAAATGAGAGCTTAGTTCATTGACAACTTTATTCCTAAACATGAGGGTTTGAAGGCCCTTATGCTTATTCAAGAAAAAACCACAGATTCCAACCACTTCACCTATGTCATTGCCTTCGACCCATTGTCGTATCTCTATTGAAACATAGTGATTTCATGTTTTTCATCTATTGATTATTCCTCTCCTTGTAATTTTGTGTGTGTGTGTGTGTGTTATTTATATGTTTTTTGGATTAAATTATAGTTCGATTATGATTTTATATCAAATTATCCCATAGAAAAATCATGGACAGATCCAAAAATATCTTCATAATTCTCTCTATCCTGCATAAAGACGCACCATTACTCTGTCACCCTTTAGAATGCATAAAGTTTTCCCATTATTACCTCCCATAGGAGTCTAAAACATGTCTTAGTTCCAAGTGTAGTTGAGATCATCCTCTTGGACATGATCGTCGCATTTGGTTCTCTAACTAGTGAAATAAAAGAAACTAAGCAAGTCCCTATTCATGTGGATTCTGCTTTTTCCGCTCTCAACTTAGTAGTAAGAGCAATTTTCAATTTATTTTGAACGTTAAGAGCATGTTTAGTAACAATTAAAATTGAAGTTCCACTCGTCTAATAAAAATTAACAATAACAACTAATTTTTCAATTTTAATCTGATTTTAATTTCTACCAAATAGGCTCTAAGAATAGATTCAAATAGAACATGGACATTTTAAAACCGTATATCCTTATGATGTATGTTCAACAAATATATGATTAGACACATCGGATTAAAGGAGATGGGAAATCTATCATATAATTAGAATAGATGTTAATATAAATTAAGGTGGATAACATTATTTTATTTTACTTTTAAAAGAATGTCGTTTTTATATCTTTTTTCTGTACGACCTAAACTCGTTTCCACGCTCCGAATAATGTTGCACTACCGATAGTGCAAATTACTTTTTACGTT
>CAIGRS010016699.1:0-12474 GCA_903798395.1 Fraxinus floribunda
GGGCGAGCCGACGAGCTACTTGGCTCGATTGCCACCTCTATGTAAGGTGGATACTTGGGTATCAAAAAAAAAAAATATAGTGATATTTTTTTTTTGCCCCTCGGGGCACATTCAAGTGGGCAAAGAAAGGGTATTATTGAGTTTGTAACCTCAGGGTGGGAAGTTCGATTTCTGGTGGAGCAGGTGAGTGATGTAATAATCAATATTGGTTGGAGCAGGTTAGTGATGTAATAACCATAAAGAAATGCTCCCTTGGGACCAGGAGTATAAGGGGTAATTGAACCCTGGTCAACTTAGGCATAACCCACGGTTTACCTTCTCAGTTATTGAGGGGTTAGTGGCTGGTAGTCCAGAAAATTAGTCTGACTAAATCGGAATATTTGGGTACCAAAAAAAAAAAAATAGTGATATTTTCGATAATGCGCTCAAATATTTTCGTCGTGACTTGTAAGTTGAAGGATTAATTTCACATGAATAGCAATTGAACTGAACCTGTCATCGATATATTACAAGTCGTGTCAGTATTTGAAAAACGCGTTAGAAGCACAGCGCTTTTTCCCAACAATAAATTTCTAACTTCTCTCTCTCCCACGACACACTCGGAAACTCTGAATCTGGAAATGGAGCCCGACGTGAGCATAGAGACGAGCAGCATGATCCGAGCGGCGGTGCTGCCGATCGGCACGATCCCGACGCCTCTGTTCCGCGATTATGCCTCCATGCTTAACCGTCACCAAACGGTGTCCCTCTCCTCCATCAGCTCCTTCTATGCGGAGCACCAGAAATCGCCATTTGCACACCAGCCTTGGGACTCTGGAAGCCTCCGTTTCAAATTTATGCTCGGAGGATCCCCTCCCTCCCCGTGGGAGGACTTCCAATCCAACCGCAAGATCCTTGCCGTTATCGGCATCTGCCACTGCCCTTTATCTCCAGATCTCGGATCCGTTGCCCTACAATTCTCCAATGCTTGCAAGGGTTACTCTTCCTCACTCGTCCAACGCTGCTTCGCCTTCTGCCCTGGCGATTCCCAGGTTCAATTGAATTACTATCGAGATTCTATCTACTACTTAACAAGCTCATATAACTTTGGTGGCGAAAGACGGTTTTTTTATTGGTATTTATACATTCAGTTAGAACTAGATGCCATCACTCATAAATTCTTTTGATGATAACGGTGGAACAAAATCACGTTTGTTCGTTATGTAGGGATTTGGGAGTTAAATGAACTTGTGGCATTTTGCGTGCTAGCATGGCTCAATTGACGTAATTTTGTTGTATTGCAGCTGGAAGATGAGAGTCACAAGGGGAGTAACTTAGTATTATTTCCTCCAGCAGATCGCCAAACACAAGAATTCCACTTACAAACAATGGTGCAAGATATTGCTGCCTCCTTGTTGATGGAATTTGAGAAATGGGTTCTTCAAGCAGAATCTGGTGGAACTATTTTGAAGACGCCTCTAGATTCTCAAGCCAGTCTCAGCTCAGAGGAGGTTTAGATTTTAGGTGTCCTAAGAGTTTTATTTGTGTATTCCTTTTAAAATATGTTTCATTTCCCGTTAAAATTCAGGTAACTGAAACACAGTTCCTTATTCTAATCGTCAAAATTCACAGGTGATCAAGTCAAAAAAGCGGCGATTGGGCCGTGCGCAGAAAACCATAGGAGATTATTGTCTGTTGGCTGGATCCCCTGTTGATGCGAATGCCCATTATTCTACTGCGTTGGAATTTGCTAGATTGACTGGGGACTTCTTCTGGTATGCGGGGGCAATGGAAGGCAGTGTTTGTGCCTTGCTGGTAAGCATGATGCGAGCCCAGCTGAAATTTTCTAAGAGATTCTATTATATAATTGCATTCTTTATTTCTCTGTGTGTGAATTACCTTCTTCCACACTTTTGACAAGTCCATGAACACTATCCTATCAGTTCATTTGCAGTTGCATGGACGAATTGCATGGATTGTCTTTGATAGATGAACATATAATAAAATATTGCTATGCAGACAATTGAATAGCATGTAGCCCTGTGTTTATCATTCTACCTTTCTGTTTTGATTTTCTGATAAACCGACAAATATAAAATGTTGATGTGCATTTTTTTTTATTATTTAACAATGGACTAAACCTTATGTCATATTGTTCAATAATTATTACAAAGTTATTGTAATCAAATTGTGCATCAAAATAACAGTTTTAAACTTCTGTTGCCAATTCTGCAATGTATATATAAGATATTAAGTGTAATATTTTCTTAAAATGTATAGATACTGCATGAACAATATGCGGAGAGATTTTGGTAATTTAGAATACCTTGAACTCTTTGGTTCCTATTCTATGTTCACAAGACTATTGCAGTTGTGATCAACACACATGTTTTCTCTTGAATAATTTTTTTGTCCTTTTCATCTGAAATATGGTAATCTTTTAGTTGTTATTGTTCATAATTAGATAGATCGTATGGGTCAGAAGGATCCAGTTATAGAGGAAGAGGTCAAGTATCGCTACAACAGTGTAATTGTGCATTACAGAAAATCATTTGTCCAAGACAATGCTCAAAGGTATCAATCCCTATTCTTGCTGTTTATACTGAGTCACTGACTTGTGTTATGTCTAGTTATACTTGCCTGGCTCTACATGGACATGTATAATAGTGCTTGGACGAATATAGACTCGTATTGTATGATTTACAACCTCCAATTAATCAGTGTAACTTCAGGAAGTTAAATGTGAGTACCCCTCTGTAAATGTTGATTATATCATCTAATTGAACTTGTGTTTCCTATCAAACCCAATTGGCCAGGCAATGAATACGATAGATATAATAATTAATAAAAATAAACACGATTAGATGGGTTTCTTTATTCATCACCATTATGCCAAAATCCTACTATATCTGTATTAGCTGAAGACAATCAAATTGTATGGGGTGATTTCAATAAATCCACTTGGGAAGTGCAAGATCTATATGACAATATTCTGAAAGCTGAAATATATTCCTGAAAGAATATGTGATATTGTTCATGTTAACTTCAACATACATTCCAACAAATAGCCTCACCAGTATAGCAACATTGAAGAACTTTTACTAGATCGATTAATAGTTCAGAACTGAAACAGACTTACCAATTCTTTGCTGGTTTTCAAGGAAGGAAAGTCTAGTGCAAGTGTATGAGGCGAGACATTCAACTAGGAATTTCACCAACTCTGAAAACTCCAGATGAGATACTTGAAGCATGACTTCAGTTGCTATATAGGTTCAACTTCACGTTGTTTCATGATTGGATTCAGATTATTTGATTAACATGTAAAGATAGTGCTGGTATAGGCTTCCTCTGAGCACAATGGGAGGAAATGAAATAAGAAAGCAGGGAATCATAACATTTGGTTTCTCTAACTAATGATGATAATGTAACCAGCAAGCTGGGATTTAGGGATGGGGAATTGTGGGTAATATGATTTTTAGTTTGTTTTTATATACATACGTTAATGAGGACATTTTCCCTTGGTTTCTCTGTTTTTCTTATTCCTGGATTAGTAATTCACGTGTACTCCAACTGCATTTTTCCCTTACATAACTTTTTCATCCTGAATTTTTAGATTCCCAACATCAGTTGTTATCACTTATCATGCATTCAGTTCTCATATTCCTGTTACTTATTATTTAGTATCTGTGTGCAGGGTATCACCATTAAGTTTTGAACTCGAGGCAACACTAAAATTGGCAAGATTCCTTTGCAGGTACTGTTGTTTATCTTATTTTTTTCTATGTAAATATAAAATGCCCATGTCATAAGTTTGTGGTTGATTTTCCTCCTTCTATGATACTGTTTGTAGAATATGTACATTGGAGAGTTGTTCTATGTGGAATATGAAGTATGTCTCTAAGAGTATGTTTGGGGGATATTTTTCCGAGTGTAAAATGACTTTTTGGAGAATGTGTGGTTAAAAAGTAGGGAAAAATTATGTGTCCCATAGAATGCGGTTGAAAATGATTTTAAAAAAATCTCTTCCAAACAAGCTCTAAATTCTTGCTTAGAACATTCACACGCATTGTTGTTTTACTCAGGCGGGAGCTTTCTAAGGAGGTTGTGGATCTGTTAACAGCTGCTGCGGATGGAGCAAAATCTTTGATTGATGCCAGTGACAGACTGATATTATATGTAGAAATAGCACGACTCTTTGGTGCCCTTGGTTATCATCGAAAAGCTGCTTTTTTCTCAAGGCAGGTTGCTCAATTGTATTTGCAGCAAGATAACAAATTTGCCGCTATTAGTGCCATGCAAGTGTTGGCAATGACAACAAAAGCATATCGTGTTCAAAGTAGAGCATCCATTGAACAGAATATATCTAATGTGAGTTCGAAGGACGTTTTTTATATTTTACATATTTACAATTGTGCAGAGTTCCCTTTTAGATTTTTTAGAACTATATGGTATTATTATGATGGCTTCATCCATCCACGTCAGAGTTTTTTTTACCACCGTCTGGCTTTGTTGCAGTTGTTTGTGGTTTAACTTTTTCCTTTCTAGGAAATATTTGTTAAGGTTTAGGATGTTGACTTTCTAGGAGTTTTTGGGTTGTCTAAAACCTGACTGAGATAGCATTCTCATATAGTAGCTCTTCTGATATGTCCAAATACCATTTCCATATTTCTAACTAATATTTTTCTTTTGCTTCAACAAAAGGATGCTGGACCAACTTCTTCTGATGGAGGGAAGATGCATCACCACTCAATAGTCTCTCTATTCGAATCTCAATGGAGCACCCTGCAGATGGTAGTACTGAGAGAAATACTTATGTCTGCTGTCCGCGCCGGGGATCCTCTTGCTGCTTGGAGTGCAGCAGCACGATTACTTAGGTCTTATTATCCTCTAATTACACCGGCTGGGCAAAATGGCCTGGCCAGTGCACTTACAAATTCAGCCGAGAGGCTTCCTTTGGGAACTCGCTCGGCTGATCCTGCTTTACCCTTCATAAGGTATTTACCATGAATACTGTGCATAGACTTGTGTGATGACATGCACAAACTTATATACTAATACTTTCATTTATACAGACATGTAAAATCACAAATATGTATTTACAAAGATATAAAAACATATTAATTCAAAGATCAACACAAACATGATGTACATGTCTGTTCTTTTATACACATCTCTCTGTAAAGGCTTTTCTCATTTTGCTCAGAACTCGGGTAGCTTTTCCCACGTTTTGAAGATAGTCTTCTATAGTTATGCTTCCGCTTCCTTTTTTTTTTGGGGGGGGTGGGGGTGGGGGGGTTATTTGTTGGGTACTGTCATCCAGGAGTTCCTCGATTCATAATGATTAAATATTCTTGTTCAATTTTAAATGAGAAGACTTATTTGATCGTCTATGTCTTCTTGTCGACTATTTCAGGTTGCATTCATTTCCTCTCCACCCCTCACAAATGGATATTGTTAAACGCGACACTGCAAGAGAGGACTGGTGGGCAGGAGCTGCTCCTTCAGGACCTTTCATTTATACACCATTCAGCAAAGGGGAGTCAAATCATAGCAGTAAGCAGGAGCTGATTTGGGTTGTTGGTGAACCTGTCCAAGTCTTAGTGGAATTGGCAAATCCCTGTGGTTTCGAATTGATGGTTGATAGTATATACTTGTCGGTGCATTCTGGAAATTTCAATGCTTTTCCTATCACCGTCAATCTTCTGCCCAATTCTTCGAAGGTGATCACTTTATCAGGAATTCCAACCAAAGAGGGTCCAATTTCTATTCCTGGATGCATTGTCCATTGTTTTGGTGTTATTTCTGAACATTTTTTCAAGGATGTAGACAATCTGCTCATTGGAGCAGCTCAAGGGCTTGTGCTTTCTGATCCTTTCCGTAGCTGTGGGTCTGTGAAGTTAAAAAATGTATCTTTTCCTGCTGCATCTGTGGTACCACCACTGCCATTGTTAGTATCACATGTTGTCGGTGGTGATGGTGCCATCATATTATATGAAGGTGAGATTCGTGATGTGTGGATTCGTTTGGCCAATGCTGGTACAGTTCCAGTTGAACAGGCCCACATATCATTGTCAGGGAAAAACCAAGACTCTGTTATATCAGTTGCTTATGAAACTTTGAAGTCCGCCCTCCCTTTGAAACCTGGTGGGGAAGTGACAATACCTGTAACCTTAAAAGCCTGGCAGCTTGGATTGTTGGACCCAGATACTGCTGCAGGAAGGAGCCTTTCTGGAAGTTCAGGGAAACAGGTCAAAGATGGGAGTAGCCCAATGTTGTTGCTACACTATGCAGGTATTAAATGAGGGTTTGTGAAAGGTCATTGGTTCATCTGTTGGTAATTGGTATTTCTCACACTTTGCTTCCACAGAAGTTTAAAGCCAGCCTAAAAATTTGTCAACTTTTATGAGATGACATTTGATTGGTTCAATCAATTATCCACTATTACACTTTATTGTTTGGACATTTGTTTAAAGGAAATCCATTAGCTTTTAGAATTAATGAGTAATGACACTGAAGTCCATTAGTTTCCGTTGTTTGCATGTGATGGTGCGTTAGCAATGAGGTGACAAGAGATTAATTTAAAAATAATAACTGCACTGATGTTAGAAACTATATGTCGTTCTTGAACACTATGCATAGTTGAAGCTAAGTAGCATTGCTCCACATCTGTAGAATTACAAAAGACACGAAATTTTGTATTGAAAGTTGTCCAGAGTAAATGTCTTGCAGTTTCATTAATATGCTTTTTGTCTGATGATTTTTCAATTCAGATTTTATCTTGATTTTTGATAGACTTGTTTGTAATAGTCAATTTGTTTTGTTAGGTCCACTGAATAATTCTGGAGATCTGGAAGGAAATGAGCATGCTCCACCACCTGGTAGACGGCTGGTTATTCCTTTGAACATATGTGTCTTAAAGGGCTTGTCTTTTGTGAAGGCTCGTTTGCTATCAATGGAAATTCCAGCTCACGTTGGTGGAACTTGTCCCAAACTGGTACAAGTAGAGAGTGGTGATGTAGAAGAAACTGACAGTTTGGAAAAGCAGACTGATAGGTTCATGAAAATTGATCCTTACAGGGGAAGTTGGGGGCTTCGCTTCCTTGAACTGGAGTTATCTAATCCAACTGACAACGTATTTGAGACTAGTGTATCTGTGGATGTGGAGAACTCCAATAACAATAAAAGCCCTTCTGATTTTAAATGTGGGGAATTTAGTTATCCTAAAACAAGGATAGATAGAGATTACACTGCTAGAGTACTAATACCATTGGAGCATTTTAAATTACCTGTCCTCGACGGCTCCTTCCTTGTCAAGAGTTCCCAAATGAATGGAACTAAAAGTGGTAGCAGTTCGAGCTTCTCAGAAAGGAATTCTATGGCTGAGCCCAATGCATCCATCAAGAATCTAATTTCTCGAATTAAGGTCAGGTGGCAATCTGGACGTAACAGCTCAGGAGAATTAAATATCAAGGATGCAATACAGGCTGCCCTTCAAACTTCTGTGATGGATGTGCTACTGCCTGATCCGCTAACCTTTGGCTTTAGGCTAGCTAAAAATTGTGTTGACCACACCAAGGAACTTGATTCACCAAACAATTCTGATGTGCAAGAGAACTCTCCTTTATCTAGGGGTTCCATCGTTGCACATGACATGACCCCTATGGAAGTATTAGTACGTAATAATACCAAGGAAATGATCCGAATAAGTCTTAGTATTACATGCAGAGATGTAGCTGGTGAGAACTGCATTGAGGGCGACAAGGCTACTGTCTTGTGGGAAGGTATTCTTCAACAACATTTTCTTTTAGCCACTTGTTGCTATAAATATATTTGTGGTTTCTTGTTTCTATAAATGGTGTACTGTTTCAATATATTTTCTTTTAAGTCCTATTATGGGAATATGTTTAATTATTGACCAGCTGCAGCTGTTGCCATAAAAGAATTAGTCTCCGTTTGGGAAGAATTTATGAACTTTTTAATATATAAATAGATGAAAATGAGTGGTGGATAGTAACTTGGTGAGTCCATCGCAATGTGGGGTTGAAATTAAAAGGGTGTTTGGCACCCATTAATTTTTTTTTAAGAAAAAAATTCTTTCTTTGGCACCCATTAATTTTTTTTTAAGAAAAAAATTCTTTCTTAATTATAATCACACATTCTCCGAATAAAATAATATTACACACAAATCAAAAAAATTTCATCACTTTTTCATCACACATTCTCACATCAATCACCATTCCAGAATTTCTATTCTCTTCAAAATAGGTTTCAAACAGGGAAACTGCACTAGCCCCCGTTTGGACGCCATTTTTTCCATTACATTACATTAATTTTTTCTCTCTTCATTTCAACCACACATTCTTCAAATAAAATAATATTACACACAAATTTAAAACTTTTCATTACTTTTCAACCATACATTATTCCATCAATCACTATTCCAAATTTTATAATTTCCCAAAAATGGGTGCCAAACATATGCCAAGTTTGACGATTTATAAATGATTTATAAATTTTGCCAAACAGAGGCTTAATAGGAATAAGGATATGTTAGTTTTTATATACAGAGATTACTTCAATTTTTGCATATCAACATCCTTAATATTTGATTAATGACTATTATGCTTGTTACTGGTATCTTTTAGGTGTTTTGAGTGGTATTGCCATGAAAGTTCCTCCCCTTCAAGAAATTAAGCATTCATTTTCTCTCTACTTTCTGATACCTGGGGAATACACAATGTTGGCTGCTGCCGTAATTGATGATGCCAATGAAGTTCTTAGAGCTCGAGCTAGAACTAATTCATCCGATGAGCCGATCTTCTGTCGAGGGCCGCCATTCCATGTAAGAGTAAATGGAACAGTGTGATTTGTTTTATTTTGTGTGTGTATTGGCTTAAACTAGGTAAATGTTGCTTCATGCTGCGGCTTTCTTTTGGAGCAATCCTAATTAGTTACAGTTCCTAGGTTGCTCCATGAAGTTAATGTGTTTGTACATTAGTAATTTACGGTGCTACATTTATATTTGGCAAAAGTGAGTTTTTTTGCATAAAATGTTTATTTTCTTCTCAAGGACTAGTGTTGGTAATGCTCATGTAATTTTTTTGTTCACGTTTTATTATTGAATGAGTACACGATCGTGTTTAGCCTTTCCATATTTGTGTTGTTATGGACATCGTGGATACATATACCTTGGAAGAACTAGGATAAACCATATGTGAATGATGAAGTTAAGACTATATTAAGAATATTAACAAACCATTCCAAAAGACGAGATTGTGTCAAAAGAGAAGGATCGTTGCTGAGAAACCATATCCATAAGCCCTAGAGTGTACCATATTAAGATACCATTTTGATCACTATCTTGTGTCTGGGATTTACTGTAATTAACTTCAAGCTTGTAGGCGGTACTAGATTACTAGTTTTGTGGAACCACGTGCTAAGATTTACTGAAGACTGAGATTGAGGATGGATTCCATAACGTAGAATCCAGAAGAAAATGAACATTCTTGGATTTTCTTTTGTTTGGTCGAGCTTAAAACCCATTTTTAGAGGGTTTTTAGCAAGGCCAGATACGTGGTCACGAAAAGTGTTGACACTACCATAGTAGAAACGGGATTCAATTTCAAATGTTTCATTGGATATTGCCAAACCCATTTGATAAAATGTTGGGACCAAGTCATACTTATTAACAACATTTTTTAATTGATCTAATCATGATTTTAAGTTGAAGTATTTTGATTCTTTCACTCAAAACTGTTAAAAGACCAGTAATAGCTCATGTTATTTGCTTTACTGTGAACATCACCTATTTGTTTATGATGTTACTGTCATAAATCCTGCTCCTAAATTTTGTTTTCCAGTCAACAAAGATTCTTTTATATTCTTGAATTTAGAAGAACTAACGTCGGCTCTAAATTTATACAATAATTCTTGGATTGCATCTCTACTTTTTGCCTTGCTTGTGTGAATTGATGTTAAAGAGTTGTTATCAATCTGAAAAATTTCAAAGTACCAATAATTCTCATAACAATTTCTAGTTGTGTTAAGCTTTCACCAACCCATCAATCATTTTACCTGTCTATTTCACTACATTGTGCAATCACTATTGATCCACAAAGGATAATGTTGTTTGTACAATATTGTTTTACAACATTGTTACAACTTTGTAGGTGGTAAAAAAATGTTGGTTGAAAAAATTAGTTATTTTTTAAACTGTCCAGTTCCATCGTATCAATTGTCATGTTGTTGTCTACAATACTGTACACCATGATTGATCCATAAATTGTGAGCTTCCTTGTGTGACGGACATTACACGAGATATGGAGCCAGAGCCGTGGAACAGACATTGGTCCTTTTGATATTACCCTTTTCTCATCCATCATGTCACCTACATTACCTGCCCAATGGGACATCTCCTGCCCCTATTTTACTATTACAACATCACTGTTGTCAAAGAACAAAACTGCATTTTATTCCTAGACGAATCTTGCAGAAACTGTTCAAACTTACAAGACTTGTTTATATAAAATTATTCACACTGCTGCCCGCATTACATGCATAGAACTTACTTTTCTTTTGGGAGAGCTTGCACTCCCAAGCGGTTGTATTAAGGTTAATTAACAATATAATACGCTACTGTACAAGATTGAACAATATATATAGGATTTAATGTTTTTTTTTTCCGTAATACTGTCCAATACAGTACAATCTACCTTGTCAATAATGTGACACTGAAAACTTAGTGAGAATCTGTAGCATCTAGAGTACAGAGATGTGTTAGCCAGAAGTGTGTACATATGGATTGACCAAAATAAAGTTGGTTCTACTTTGGTAGCATTCATCACAAGTCCTGTCCAAAATATTGTTTGTGTAGGGGACCTAATTGATATTTTTCCAGTTTGCTGTGTAGGGTTCTATTCTATTATGCTTTAAAGAAAGAATTAAGTGGTATTGTGGTCCAACAAAGAAGGGCTCTATCAGTGCTATTGTGGTCCATGCACAATCCAAATTAAATTCTTAAAAGGGGGTCGGGTGGGGAGGTAGGGGTGGCTACTATGAATGCCATTCATAGTTTCAACAATATCTTATCCTTTCCATGGTTTCTAAATCCCCACGTACACAATTGCCAATGATTCTCGTTGAAAAATATCGATGAAATGATCTATTTTGTTTCAACTTATTTACCACAACTTTTCCTTTTTACTTCAATCAAATCAACTATCATTAGTAAAACTGACATTTTCTTGCACGTCTGTATTCTGCTTAACACGTTGGACAATCTCTAACTTTGTGGAGATGCAACTATAAAAAAATAAAAAAAAAATTCCATTGACCTAGTTAAAAACAAGAACAAGTTGAGTGATCAACACTATTTTTCACCAAATGATCCTCAATTTTAGAGTCTTTCATTAATTTTCAATTACTAGAACTTGATGCATAATTCTTGTAGTCGAATAATGTCACATATGATAGGTTATTCGATGCTCTAAATAATTCAAATATGCTCATATGAATGTCATGTTAAAGCGACTAATCTAGATATAATTAATTATACGAGAATATATCAAAAAGTATAAGTACTTTGGTAGAGAAAAAATATTAAAAGTATGCCAGGATAAGATGATAACGTTTTTTGTGGGACAATGCCAAGGTCACGCGTAAAATTTGACAGTTAGAAATTGATGCATTGAAGCATCAAACAAGAATTTGAAGTTAGGTTAATAAACATTTGAAAAAGTTTGTGATTGAAACTGTTTGTCAATTTTTCAAAACTATTAGTAAAGGTATAGAAAAAGCCATGCATTGCCAGGTCTTGTTTGGACCCATCGAATTAGGCATTATCTTCGATTGGATTGAATTGAATTGCCCAAAGTTTTGTGTATATAAAGTTTCTGCTTCCAAAGTTTGTTCATCTACGGACTCGGTGCTATTGCCCATCAATTCAATACTTCATGAGCCAAATTCAAAGAATAACACTATTTATCATTATGATGATAGAACATCTGTGATGTAATGGTCTATGTGGAATATAGTGAGATTGAGCAATTCAATTTTTACGAGAGAGAGAGAAATGTGAATAGATTGTCACACCATCAATATTCATGTAAGTGTTATGCCCTAGGTCCAATTAAATTTGGACATAAACACTTTTAATGTATATATAATCGATGCATATTTATGACAAGATCTATTATTTAATTGAATTAATATTCTAATTAATTAAATAATAGAATCCGTAGATTCAAGTTTTGGTGATTTGTTAATCATAAGAAGTTGTGATTGTGAGATACAAATTCCATATGACTGAATCTTAAATCGTCCGTGGTCGTATATAATAACGAGATACGGATATCGTTATTACGGATAGACCATCATGTGTGGAAAGCTAAAGTGTGGTGATACTTGAATGAACACGTGAATATTTTGTTATAGAACAAAACATTGGAGACCCGTTGAGAGATTCCATATGAAAAACTATCTGAGTGTCGGTGGTTA
>CAIGRS010016708.1:0-10410 GCA_903798395.1 Fraxinus floribunda
GGGGCACTTCGCAATTCCTGCGAAAATGGCAGGCTCTCGTCGTCATCATCCAGTTCGAATGACCTACAGGGTCCGTCAGAGTCATTCTCATCTGCTTGATATCTGGGGGTCGTTGCGTTGGCGTGGTTCCTCAGGTTGGCTGCGTCCCTCATTTCCTGCCTATTTTTGGGAGGTGGGGCCTGCTGGGGTTCGTACCCTGCGTTTTGATCCGGAGCCCTCTGAACGGGAGATTGTTGTGGCACATTCCTGGGCCTGGAAGGTCATATTTTGTCAAAGACACTGGCAGACCTTTGGGGTTCGTGCTCCTGTGAATATCTTGGAGGGATGTACTCCTTCATAGATGCGTCATCCCTGAGGTGGCCGTAGTTGTCAGAGGCTTCATCCACCATTTCCCTTTCTGTTTGGCTACTCTCCCCATGTCTTTGGGGGTAATTTGTGGTGTCATTTTCTTCGCCCTCCTGACATGCGGCCCCGCGTCTAGGCATTTGGGGGTCCGCACGTTGTTGCATCTGCATTAGCAACTGCTGCATGTTGGCATTTTGTTGGGCCATGTCTCTCATATTTGCTGCCATTTCGCCAACTCTATGTGCCAGACGCGCTATGGTGCCGCCTCTTTTGTGGCGGTGATGTGGGCGGTGCATGTTCACGTTTGTGCGGAGAATCTCTTCTTCAGAGACTTCTTGCTGCCTTCCTCCCTGGTGCGTTCCTTGATGACTTGAACTCATGGTGTTTTTCGGGCTATCTTCTTGCGGCGATCATTTTTTCAAGAATCCAAGCCTTTCTTCAAGGCTCTTTGGGAATGACCTTTACCACTAGGATGTACGTGGTTCTGATATCGATTCCCACAAACGGCGCCAAATGAAAATTTATACACAAAAACTCTCCAGGTTTCTCTCCGTATTAAGAAGGGATCGCCTTATTAAGAAGGGCTCGCCAAGGCCGACCCCCCCTTACATAAATCTTAAAGAACCAAATACAAGACAAATCCCAAATAACTACGTATAGATGTTGGACCATTTTTTGGGGTAACAATATATATTTGGATTTATATGTGAAAAAGGTTTGATAAAGTATTTGAATAAACAATCCATTTTTACAATTCTATCATTCCACGCATCTTTATCAAACTATCTTCACATAAATATACGCAGTGCACCTGTATCACACACACTTTCGACCACAGCATTGGCATGGGACAAGACAGCACTCGTGCCATGCCTGTTTTCTAGGAAAGGGTCCTCAAACTTGACGAGTTATGAAGTCAAGGTTAATAAAGTAAGAAATTTGAGATATTTTATCCGAAATGCCAATATGGGAACACTGAATTGGGCATTAGCATCCAACCAAAATGCGACTAGCCATGTCTTCTTCGGCAATGCCCGTCCCCTTTACCACATCCACTGCCTCTCAAACTCACCATCACAATTACTTTTCCTTCCTACTCTCTGACCAACAAGCATGCACTCCCCAAGACACCCGCCATCTCCAACTCCACCAAGACATACCTCCAAAATCCAGAACAATCAGGTACCGTCTAAGCCAGCTTTGCAAAAACGGCGAAGTCCATCTCGCCCGCCAACTGTTCGACTCAATTCCACATCCGACTACTGTCCTCTGGAACACTATCATCATTGGCTACATTTGCAACAACTTTCCCCACGAAGCCATCGAGTTTTATTCCCGCATGAAGTGGACCATCACATCCACTTCTCACCCCCATATTTGTGATGCTTACACTTACTCTTCCACTCTTAAAGCCTGTGCGGAAGCGAAGCAACTTTTAATTGGTAAAGCCCTGCACTGCCATATTTTACGTTCCAACATCTACCCCAGTAGGATTTTGTACAATTCTTTGTTAAACATGTATGTTACTTGTCTTTTGAGCTCGGCAAATAGTTCTGGATGTGATTTAGTGGAAAGCGTGTTTAATACTATTCCTAAACGCAATGTTGTTGCTTGGAATACTATGGTTTCTTGGTACACAAAAAGGGGAAGATTTCCAGAGGCCGTTGAGCATTTTGTGATGATGATGAAAATGGGTATTCGACCCACTGCTGTTAGTTTTGTTAATGTTTTTAGGGCAGTGTCGGGATTAGGAGATGCTGAGATTGCTAATTTGTTTTACGGGATGGTAATAAAACTGGGTAGTGAGTGTGCTAATGATCTGTTTGTTGTGAGCTCGGCCATTTTGATGTATTCAGAGCTTGGTTGCCTTGAATTTGCTAATAAGATATTTGAGAATTGTTTGGAGAAGAATGCAGAGATTTGGAATACTATGATTGGTGGGTATATTCAAAATACTCGCCCCATTGACGCTCTTAAGGTTTTTTTTAAAGCATTGGAAGCACAGCACGATGATAATATTGATGACATCACCTTCCTTTCTGCTCTAATTGCAGCTTCACAGTTACAACAGTTGGATGTTGCTCGGCAACTACACTCATATCTGATTAAGAATTCCTTGGCATCATCAGTTATTCTGCTAAATGCCATAATAGCTTTGTATTCAAGGTGCGGTTGTATCTACGATTCTTTTAAAGTTTTTAGTGGAATGCAGGAAAGAGATATTGTTTCTTGGAATACCATGATCACTGCTC
Organism: Fraxinus floribunda; assembly: GCA_903798395.1. Classification (NCBI taxonomy): domain Eukaryota; kingdom Viridiplantae; phylum Streptophyta; class Magnoliopsida; order Lamiales; family Oleaceae; genus Fraxinus; species Fraxinus floribunda. The sequence goes on from CAIGRS010016708.1 coordinate 2,598, forward strand.
TTATACAAAATGGGTTGGACAATGAAGGTTTAATGCTTATCTATGAGATGCAAAAGCAGGGGCTTTCAATTGATGATGTGACAATTACTGCACTACTTTCGGCTGCATCAAATCTAAGAAACCAGGATATTGGTAAAGAGACACATGCTTACCTAATTAGACATGGTATTCAGTTTGATGGGATTGAGAGTTATCTCATAGACATGTATGCCAAATCAGGTTTGATAGAGGCAGCACAAAATATCTTTTGTAGGAGCTGCACAAATGATAGTGATACCGCCATTTGGAATGCAATGATATCTGCGAACACACAGAATGGAAGGATTGAGCAATCGTTTAGTGTTTTCAGGCATATGCTGGAGCAGAATGTCATGCCCAATGCTGTGACCTTAGCTTCAATTCTCCCTGCATGCAGTCACTCAGGAAGTGTAGCACTAGGAAAGCTAATCCATGGTTTTGCCATTCGCAATTTCTTGGACATTAATGTCTTTGTCAGCTCTGCTCTGGTGGACATGTACTCAAAATCAGGTGCAATTATTGATGCTGAAATTGTTTTCTGGAAATCCCCTGAAAAGAATTCAGTTACATTCACAAATATGATATTGGGCTATGGCCAACATGGAATGGGTGAGAAAGCTATCACGCTATTTTTTTCCATGAGGGAATATGGCATAAGCCCTGATGCTGTTACCTTTGTAGCGGTTTTGTCTGCTTGCAGTTACACTAGTTTGGTTGATGAAGGCCTTAAAATATTTGAGTCAATGAAGATTGAATATGGCATGAGACCCTCAACAGAGCATTATGCTTGTGTTGTAGACATGTTAGGAAGAGTTGGAAGGGTGGTTGAAGCATATAATTTTGTTGAAAAATTGGGTGAAGAAGGTAATACGCTGGGAATCTGGGGATCACTCTTAGCTGCCTGCAAAATTCATAGAAATTTTGAGTTGGGAAAAACTGTTGCCAGTAAGTTGCTTGAAATGGAGGGAGCAGATAGCTCATCAGGTTATCATATTTTACTTTCTAATATACATGCTGAAGAAGGAAACTGGGAGTATGTGAATAGTGTAAGGAAAGGAATGCTGGAAAGGGGTTTGACAAAGGAGATCGGTTGCAGTTGGATTAATATTTCTGGCTATGCAAACTATTTCGTGTCCAGAGACAAAAACCACCCTCACTCTTCTGAGATATATGTAATGCTGGACAGATTGACAGCTAATATGAAAGATGTTGGTTACAGGCTGCCTTTTCCATCAAGTGAAGGCTGGACTTTGGAGCTGGAAGACTGAGAGTTTTTGTTTAAAAAATGGAATCCCTTAATTTCCATTTTACTAAATGGGTAGCTCCTGATACTCGATCTAATGGATTACTCACTTTTTGTGGTTGTATCATTAAGGTAACACATTGGACAGTATTGAGTTGATGTTGAAGGTCCTTGTTGGTTTGCTAATGCAGATTCTGAAGCAGGTAATAAAATCTTATAAAGCTTGCTATATGATAGCTGCTACACGTGGCGCCACACAAATCTTTCTTCATGATTAGTGAGGATGGCAGATTTCAGGAGTGTGCTTGTTTGCTAGAATTGCTAATTTAATCCAATAAAAACAACTCACTCTAGTTCTAGCGGTCAGTTATACAATTTCCTACTCATTTATCATTCTTTTTTCCCCCAAATCATTTTGTTCTTCTATTGTAAATTGCATTTGAAGAAGATTTCATAGAGTGTCAAAATTGAAAAGGGAAAGTAACCAATTTTAAAAAATAAAGACACGGGGAAGGTTTAGAAGAACAAGATTGATCCTTGCATAGACAAAAGTTCAACTCCAATGCATAAGTAGTTATGAGGTTCCTTTCCATTTTATGATGTGATTATCCATTGGAAATCAGTGGCTGCCACCATTAAGGGTTTATCGAGGACATGAAGTCAAGTATCCGGAAACACCAGAAAGTCTGCATTTCGATATCCTTTGTGAGTATTTACTGCTTTCCTTTTTCAAGTGTTGCTTATTATCTTAAAGTGACCCAGTATGGATGTATCGAACAATCACATTGACTAAATTTAGAAGTGAGAGAGAGAGAGAGAGGGAGGGGGAGAGAGGGAGGGAGAGAGAGAGACTTGTCTCGTATTCATTATCTATTTGTAACTGAAAAGAAAGCATTAAGGTAGAAAACAGGATAAGGAAATAAACCTAAAATTATTTCAAACTAGAAAGTACTTGTAATAAAAATAACTCAATAAATCTAATTCTGACTGTGTCGCCACTACATGTCTAGTTTGCATCATAAAGTCTTATAATTTTCTAAATAACATGGTCAAAAGGTTGGCCTATGGTAAAGGGAAGTCAATGAGTTGGTAAAAGGACGAAGTTATCTTGTTAGTTGAGTAATAGTGAATTTAATATCCTGAAAGTCCTATAAATGTGTTTCTAGGCTTCCATTTCTCAAACAGAGAAGAAAATATCCGACTTTGCAACAATTAAATTTTTATATCACATTTGTGAGACGTAAATAAGCTATAGATGTGATCTCGTAAGCAAACACAAGAATGATTGTTAGAGTTCATTCCCTTGCTTCCATCTCAATTTCTCTATTTCTACATCTATCCTATTTCTCACCTTAAGCCACTTCTAGAGCTTCATATTTTGTCCTAAATCTCTAATTAGTTGAGTATGATGAGATGTGAAGGATAAGAACTACAAACATCAATTCTTGATTGTGATTTCTTAGTTGGATAGCATCCTCTCAAAAGCTATCAAGACCTTTCAATAGGCTGGAAAGAAAGCCAGACAGAGAAATAACTAAATAAACATGTCCCAGACTAAGTATTGCATGATTGAAGTAGTAAGATTAGGAATGAAAAATAAATCTTATATTTAGTATCCAGTCATAGATTGTATCCTATTTCCTTGATATTCTTATCAATTTAATATGTAGTTTTTACATAGTATACAATTATTTTGAATTATGAAGATCCTTACACAGTAACCCATGGTGGTTGTTTAGCTGACATCTGAAGCACACTTTGACAAAACTGCCTTTCGTATATACGAAGGTGTACAGATTTTGTGTTTGTTATTTAGGCCATTAATTTAGAGCTATTAGTTATAATGTAAAATATAAAATTGTATGTCATGCTTACAACGTTGACATCAAACTAAGCTTAACGAATTAAAATGGTCACTTGTAATTTAAAAATTCTAGTACCAGACCACGATGCCATAATTGTAGAGAGTTGTCTTTCATCTTTTATTGTGTCCGTGCTTCTTAGCCTATGAGCATATTAAATATTACACTTTATTGTTATTTGTCTTGCTTTTTGGTGCATATGCATTATTCATACACTGTTTTACACTCACTTTTTTGCTTGAGATAATTTGATAATTAAATTGGAATAGAACTTAGGAGTCCAAGATAAATTAATATGACACTATTCTTATGTAAAGACCTTGAAAATGAATGTAAAGAAAAGAAAAATCACGAAAAGATTAATTAAGAATTGTTAAATTCATATTTTCAGTTTAGACTCTATCCAATTCTGAGTTTTTCATTTGAAGATAGTGTTGGAGACAGAAAAGAAAAATCACGAAAAGATTAGCTAAGAATGGATTAAATTCAGATTTTCAGTTTAGACACAATACCATTCTGAGTTTTTCAATTGAAGATAGTTTCGGAGACATTTACATCTAATTGTCAATAAAATAAATGTACAAATGGAAAAAAAAAATCTTATAGCATGTTGCTGAAATTGGGTGATAATGACAGAAATGTGAGTAGGAAAAAGTCTGGACTGGAGGAGAGAACCCTTACTAAGGGCGTATGGTCAGTGGTTGAAGGCTGATATAGGCAAGCAGTGTTTGGATCAGCAGTGCATGCCTCTTTTTCAAACTAAAATTTGAAGTCAAATTTAACTGAGTTAATTGGCATTTTGCAACTAAATTCAGGTTCTAGTGCGTGGATTGATAATTGCTTGCTTGATAAAATTCTGTGCAGAAAGGAAGGGAAAATGAGAATAAAGCAGTTTCTTGAAGAAAGTGGAAGCATGCAACCTGCCCAACACCACAAGGCCTATTGACAATAGGGATGAAATGCTATAACTAGGCCCAGGCCAAAAAAAAACAACCATAGGTGCGTGTGCACACGGGAGTGTTGTTGGTTCCATAAAGGGTAGGGCCACCGTACAGAAGAGTGAGAAGACTGTCCAGCTAAAATACAAACTCGAAGGTTGATCTGAGTTGGCCATTTAGAACAACATGTGCACGTAGACCAAGCAACTTGGAATCCAACACAGAACCTTGGTCAAGAAGAACCACATTAGACACTAAGACCCCAAGTAGACCTGGCTGATGGAGACTATGCAAGTGGAGTATGAGGATCACTGCAAAAGTTTGATAGCTTTCTTGGAAGAAGACGTAGACACAGTATGCGTGTCATTCAGTGATTACTTGAGATCTCCATCACTGTGTCAACTACGAAGTTAGTAGGACATTGATGGATATTGGAAGTTCAAGAGATATAGTATTCGAGAAACTTGGGACGGAAGCTCTGTGACTTTAGAGGATCAGGAGATTGCTTGGCTTCAGAAGAGAAATGGTCAGCCTGAAGGATTGATGCTAGGACCTAAGCCGATGATGAGACCATTCTAGTATTGCTTCTTGCAATCAGATTTTCTTCAACTTCTGAAGAAGCCATATTCATGGTCATGCGTCTTTCTATGTGCTCAGCTTTAGCTACTTCTTTGATCGTAATCAGATTTGAGATCTGCAGCATTGGGAGAGTTATTAGACTATGTTCCCAGGCGAGTGCCCACTTCAGGACCGAAGTGACTTAGTCACAGACTATTGAGACTAACGTCTCTCTCTCTCTTTTTGAAATAGCTTCGCTTGTGACTATATAAGAAGTTTAGCTGGTGCTCGTCCGCATGTAGTACTTGTGATTGAACCACTCCTAGACTTGGAGCTCATGATGCGACTTCAGGGAATTTAGTGCCTATTGCCATGTTCTCTTCGAGTTTGAGGCTATTGGTATTGATATTTTCAACATATCAAGTATATGCACCTCTTCTGAGATTTTGTAATTTGTTACGTCTAAATACCCATTAAGAATATATTCATTAATGGAACCATCTTAGCTAATTGCTCCGATTTCGTTTAGAGATTTTGTATTAGAATATAATATAATCTCGCTTCAGGCGTGTCATAAATTTATCACATATAATATTAAGAATTGTCCTTCTGAGAGTCAATTCGAGTTGGAAAATTTAAAGCTGGTGTGTGACATTATTAATCTCTTTGATTAGTAAATGCATCTAAATGAATTATCCATCGAACTTTTGGTTCGAATTGTCTTTGCGATGATTGTATTTTTACATTGTTTTAGTTTTAATTCATCCCTCTAATGCTGAGAGAATTGTCCAATCGAAATTAATAATCACAAAAGTGCGTTATTAACTATCATCCAATTGAGATAAGGGTTCAAACTACGTATTTTTTTAGCATTCTTTACTTTCTATCTCAGTGCATTATAGTGGATTAATTTTGCATGTGCTCCACTATCAAAATAGTTTGATGGAAAAATTTGGTTTTGATAATAATTAAATTTTGATGTTGGCATGATGAGCAATAGCTTTCCCTAAAAAGAAATGGGAAGTACTTTATTCTCAATTAAATTAATTGGACGCATTTAACAAGTAATAATGTGAAATCATTTATCGATATTGTTGATCCCGAAAAACATGATTCTTACGTGGACAACAAATGTGGGGCCCACTTACGCCAATTCAAGCAAATTCTGGCACATTTTGATCGGAACACCAGTAAGAAGTGGGATGACCGTGAATGCGGGAGATGCTTCACGACGTGAGACAAAATTGTTCAAGCATCGACGGGTGGAACAAAGATGGTTGCGCTAACAACAATCACCAATCGAGTACCAAAGTAAACCAATAAAAAGTTCAAACTAATGTATATGAAAAAAGCAAGATGATATGTATAGAATTTACAAGATCATTTGCATTATCAAGGATCGAGGGTTCAAGAGTTCAAGAGTCTAAAGTCTAAAAATCCAATCATTTTTCAGTTACAAGGAAGGCCTATATATAGTGTTTCAACCGACGTGATGTGTGTTGGATCGGAACATGCTAAATAATAAACTATAAGAGTTATGAACTTTCTGGTTCAAAACAATTTTTTTTTTTCGTAATGGTCACTAAAAGTTGATTTAGTGTACCAATTAAGAAACATTATTACAAACTTTATAGGTTTCTTTTTTATTAAGTGGAGAATAAATTACTAAAAATAATAAGTTCATTCCTTCATATCACACAATATTGACTCTTATGGAGTTTCAAAATAATATTTTTCAGGAACATTAATTTAAATAAACTATTAGGGTCCTTTGATTGTAAATGTGGAAAATGGGTGAAAAGAAAATGTTATACGGGGAATTAATTTAATCTTGTTTCTAGTAAATATACTAATTTACTGATAATTTTGATATCTTAATTATTATTCTTAAACTTTGCCTTGTTTGAGCCCCATTGTAGAAAGAAAAAATACATTTTAGAATAGTGATTTTGGGAGATTGTGTGGTTAAGAAATAAGGACAAAATTTCGATTTACTTGTAAAATTATTTTATTGATGAATATGTGATTGAAAATGAGTTTTGAAAAAATAAATTTTTGAAAAAGATGGGCTCAAACAAGATTTTTATTTTCTTTAGTCAATGATTACTGCCCGCACACAAATTAATGGAAGCATCCATTCAATAGAAAAGAGTAGTCAAAATTGAGCAGATAAAATCAAGATTGCCAGCACTGCCATGACGTTCTTGAACATGTAATTTTCTACAAGTAGAAAGAGCCGTGAAGTCTCTCCCTATTGAGTATTCTCCAAGAATATACTCTTCATTTACTTGATAATAATACAAATATATATATATATATATATACATGTATAAATCTAGGAGAAGCTTAATCTAGCCTCTCTCTTGTTCTTTTATAGTTGGCCTGAACTGAAGAGGAAGAGCCAAAGAAAATGGCAGAAACAAAGAAAGCAGAGCTTGTTTTCATTCCTGGTCCAGGAATGGGTCACTTGGCATCAACTATTGAGATGGCTAAGCTTCTCACCGATAGAGATGAACGCCTCTCAATCACTGTCTTCATCATGAAGTTGCCAATGGAGTCGAAGACCGATTCCTTGTCCCTAAAATCCAATTCGCGCATACGTTTCATAGAATTTTCTCTCGATCAACCCGTCACACACAACAGCTTTCTCACACATTTCATCGAAAGCCACAAGGATCCCGTAAGAGATGCTGTAGCGAAAATAGTCCATGATGAGTCCAACTCGATTAGACTTGCTGGATTTGTTATTGATATGTTCTGCACATCCATGATCGACATAGCCAATGAGTTTGGGGTCCCAACTTATGTCTTCTTTACATCTAGTGCAGCAGTGCTTGGCTTCACATTCCATTTGCAGATTCTTAGCGACGAACAGAACCTGGACGTCACTGAGTACAAGAACTCGGATGCTGAGTTATTGGTTCCAACGTATATAAATCAGGTTCCTGCTAAAGTGTTTCCTTCTAGTTTCTTTCAAAAGGATGGCTTGACTATGTTCCTCAGCATGGCGAGACAGTTTAGAAAGACCAAGGGAATTATGATAAACACCTTCTGGGATTCGGAAGCCTATGCAATGAAGTCCCTCTCTGATGATGAGAATATCCCACCGGTCTACTCAATAGGCCCGATACTTCATGTTAAGGCTGAAAGTGACGACAACAAAGAATGCAATGAGATCATGAAGTGGCTAGACG
>CAIGRS010016767.1:0-10998 GCA_903798395.1 Fraxinus floribunda
CTGATGTCGAGATTAATTCTGATTCCTCATCCTCCTCTTTAAAACAATCTAAAGAAATTTGTGGATCAACTATATATATATATATATATATATATATATATATATATATATATATTCCACTCAGCCGCCAATTGTTTTATTCCCATTAGAATTCCAACAAGCAGCTTCCTTCCTCTCTTTATTATCCCCTCAGCCGCCAACAGTTTTTTGTTTCTTTTGGAGTCCCATTCCCAGCTTCATTAATGGGAATTCTTATGGCCTTCAAATTCCACCCAATCATAGAAGTCTAATGTAATTTAATTTACGCAAGCAAGTTATTAATTCCCAGCCATATCAATTTGTAATTTGCTCCAACGACCACCAATATTTTAGATATGCATTTTAGTCCTCAAGTCCATGTCTTTATACAGCCCATGTCCTTTTTTATTTCATTTCAAGTCCTTCAATTTTCAAAGTGTGGAATTAGTCCCCAAACTTTCTTCCAATTTATCATTCTTCCCTTTCCAATTGCTTCGAAACGGGTCCAAAAATAAAACGATAGATAGTTAACTCCAGTTAAGTAAATTTCAATAATTTGACGACATAAAAGTTTAGTAATATGGTCCCAAAAAGTGCACAAAATGCACTTATCAAAACTCCGTAATTATTTTTAATGAGATATTGGTTTGGGACTCCGCACTCCTTGGAGGGGCATATTGCCCCTCTTCTAACCCCAACAATGACCTTATCATGAGGTTAATCTACATACTTACTCCACATAGCAACATTTATTAAATTCCACAACTTAACACCTACAAGAATTGAATTCTACTAAATGTGTTCATTTGCCAGTGCAATTAATGAGATTTTCATTTTTTTACCTTTCCTTTAGAATATTCTCCATCCTTACTAGCCTTAGTTGTATATGATGAGCTAGTATAAAACTTTAAATAACACTGCTAGAATTCCTGAGGGTCAAACGAGTAGTAAATTGAAGCAGTCAAAACACATTAAAACAACTGAAAAAGAAAATTCTTCGAACCTTGGATTGACTAGTCTTTGGTGTTCGGAGAGATTGTGCTAAAGAAATACCTTAAATATAGTTGTAATAGGCTTCCGATTGGAATTTTGATCTTGTAAGTAGGAAAATTGGTATAGAGATCATATCATTGCAGTAAAAATCGATATTTAATCAAAAGTTCTTTTTCAACCGTTGACAAGTGTCAGCTTGCTCTTGTGACATATTTTCTCTCCCTTTTTCTTAAATATATCTACTCTTTTACTCTTTTAAAAAAAATATATTTAAGGACCTCATATTGACTAGGCGAATTACATTTAAGGGCCTCATAATAATTAGTCACATAGGACCCAAAGTTCTCAAGACTGGCCTTGTGCTATCCTAATACCTAAAGGCCTAAAGTCCATAACACTTTTTAGAAAATGAATTTGTACAACACACAGCACAACTTTGATATAATGGCTTTAGAAAGGACCTTGTACTCAATATGGAGAGATAAGTTCCCTTGTGGAGGATGCAATCACAATTAGATCTCTTGCTAGTATAACTACATTAAAACCAGTTTGTGTCTAATAAAAGTGATTATAACCAACTTATGGGGAGTGTGTTAGAATAATACCTATATAAAATCTTTTAAGGATTTAATATGCTTGTAGCATACAATTTAGGTTCTGAGAAAGGGATCTTTATATGGATTGCAATTTGGATGTATTTATGATTTTATTAGTAAATATTTCTTGGAAACAAGGGTATGAATGACCCTATTTTCCATTAAAACTCTTGATTTGTCAATATACTTATATTCGTTGATAATTTGTAACATAATTGAAACTCTAACTCAACTACAAAGGAGGATTTATTAATGGAGATAGGACACAAGGTATTTCACCAAATTCTATGTTACACATGACCTTACTAAAAGAGACGATATTGGTATCCGAGAAATCCATTCAAAATATAATCCAGCAGACTTGTTCACAGAAGCATTACCTACTGCAACATTTGGGAAGTCGGCTCTCAATATCGAAGTGTTTTGATTTAGAGATCTCAAGTGATGTTTCCATAGAGAGAGTAAAATACTTGCTGCATTCTTTTTCCCTTGATTTTGTCCCATGAGTTTTACTCACAAGGTTTTTAGTGAGGCAGTATTCAACGCGAGTTCAGGAAAGTAATGTACTTTTTTTTTTTTTATTTTTTTTTTTTCCTTCCTACAGGTTTTCCTAACAAGGTTTGAACGTGCCATATTCTTTGAAAAAGACATCCAAGGAGGAGTGTCATAAATAGTATGCCTGCCTTAAACTGACATGAATTGAGTTCTACTAAATGTGTGCATTTACTTCTATAATTACTGATAAAACAATTCAAATTCTTTTATAAGCCTGTAAATAGGCTTTTGTAGGAATTTGTGGAAGAAGTAAGCAAGAAATAAAGTAAATCAATTTCACAATTGTCTTTTTTACTTTTGTGTAGTCATTATATTGATTCTTTTTTTTCTTGTCTAAATTTACAACAATTCACTTTTTATTTGATTTATCAAAGTATCATTAAGTTTTAACGACCATGATTTGGTCACAGATGATTTACTATCCATAGTTCCACGGGACAAAAAAATTGTAGAAAATGGTAATGTTACAAAATAGCACTCTTCCGATAGCCAAGATATAAAAAAAAAAATCAAATGAGTTGGATTGAGGCAATGATGATGGGAAGGGGGTGTGTTGGTATAGTTTGGCGACGACAGCATGTGCAATAGCAATGGCTATGATGGTTGTTTACGAAGGTGGTCTCTGTTAGGTTTTTAGTTATATTGGCAATTTTTTAAACAAAAGAATTATTGTAAAAGAACAGGATTGTTACAAAAGAGTTGTAAAAGTCAAGCGGCCATTTGGAGGGTTGTATAGATGAATTATGAGCCTTTGGATTCAAGTATGGAACAAGAAGAAAGAGTCATCGGATTTACGCTAGCCATTTCCTAGATATCATCAGGAAGGTACTTTCTCAATAATTTTCAGAAGTTGCTGAAGATTGAGAAATGTTGCACCAAAATCATGGGAAGAGTACAAGAACGAGGCGTTCTTAGCTTTCCACAGGGATAGATAATTCTAGAAAATCGAGAGTAGGTGTGAGTGAAGTACGTTCCAGCGAGTCTTAGAGATTGCAGAAATTATATTGGTGAGTCTACTGGATTTTATAGGCTGGATCATACTGTAAATTCTTATTGTCTATAGTGGAAACTATTGATTTGGTCCCGAAATTTTTACCAAGTTAAAGGTTTTCTCTGTCATCAAATCTTGTGTTATTTACTGTTTTTATTATTTATTGTGGCAATTCAATATATGATAACTTGACTTGATTGATGAAACAACTAGAACATTTAAAAAGTGGCTTTTTGTTTTTAATGGATAAGTTTAATTCCACGTTATTCACCTATTAGGTGATTTTAAGTTCAAACTAGTAGCTATCAAGTGGTATCAGAGCCCAAATTTGATTCATAACCCTAGTTTTCTAGATGAGTTGTTCATTATCCGTCCTGCCATATTTTGATGGCAGTAACTGTGCATATTGGAGAGTTAGAATGAGAGCATTCCTGAAATCGATAGATGAACGTATTTGGTTAAGCGTAGTGAATGGTTGTACCGCCCCATCTATCATAGTTGTAGATGTAGTAACCCCTATTGATATTTCAATTTAGTCTAAAAAAGATTTAGATGAATGAAATTGAAATAGTAAAGGGCTTCATGCTCTATTTATGACTGTATCACCTGAATAATTTAGGCATGTATCTATGTACGAGGTTGCTAAAGAGGTTTAAGATATTTTATAGACCACATATGAGGGAACTCGGGCTATTAAGAATTCTAAAGTACAGATGTTGACCACTACGTTTGAATAAATTAGGATGAAGGATGATGAGACCTTCGATGACTTCTATATGAGCTCGAATGACATAATTAATTATAGTTTTAACTTAGGTGAGAGAATTCTTGAGTCTAAAATTGTTAGAAAATTCCTGAGATCATTACCTAAGGTTGACGAATTGGTTAGATCTCTCCAAACTTATGATCTCACCATATCTTAACTTAAGAAGAACAAGTCTATAACCTTGAATGCTGTTAAGGAAGAAGAGTATGATTCATTTAATTCGGAATCACTTAATGATAAGGAAATAGTCTACTTTGTTAAGAATTTCTAAAAAATGTTTAGAAATAAGAAGAGGACTAAGGGAGACATAGATACGATTCCAATGAGTCTAGAAAGAGATCTAAATATGTGAGATGTCATAAGTGTCAAGGTTTTGGCCAATATAGAAGTGAGTGCCCTAATGGTAAGAGAAATCATGGAAAATCTATGAATGCAACCCTCATTGATGAAAGGTCTAGCTTGAATAATCAAAGTGAGATGTCTACACATGAGAAGAGTGGGAAGTTTATGGCCTTCACTACTAAGATTAAAAGTAAATCTGATAAGAACAGTGGGAAGGTTGAGGAAGTAGATAGTGGTGAGTAATCTGAGGAAGATTCTAAAATGAGGTTGAGATTCATCAGGCTTATCAAAAATTATTTGAAGAGAGTCTTAAGATTAAGAAGTTGAATAAAGTTGTGCATAAGAAGGTCAATAAACTTGAGTTAGTTAGAGAGAAACTTGTAGCTAACTTTCAAGAGTCTACCTTGTGCCTCAACAAATTAGATATTGTAAATCAATCCTTAGGATCTAAGATTAAAGATCTTACAGGTGAACTTGAGAAGTCTTCTAAGAGATTTAGTGAGTTGACCATTGTAAATGAGAAATTAGAAATTCGGGTCAAGAACCTTCTGAGTGAACTTGAATATTCCAAGTCTCAACGTGGTACTTTCTCTAGTGGATCTCAAAAATTGGATAGTCTTTTAAGGTTGAACTAGCTCGTTGGGAACAAGGGAAGCCTGGGATATAATCATATCGATCATAATAGTTCTAGTACTTCTAAAACCATTTTATCCCTACCATCAACCAGTCTACGTATGTTCCTAATCCTGAACTCAAGAACAATGGTATTGTAGGATAGAGGCCTATTAGATAGCGTAGGACCTACCAACCTAGGAATATATTTCAGCAACCACATAACTTTAGACCTAGGTTTATCCTTACTTATTTCAATTGTGGTGAGTTGTGACATATAAGGCCTTGGTGTCATAAATTTTTAAATAGAAATATAAATCAGAATTTCACTTGAGTTAAAAATTAGGATTTTGATGGCCAAATTAACTTTCTTACTAATTAAGTGAGTCATTTGACCAAGTTAACGATAGAGTTGACTCGAGATAAGTCTTCCACTAGTCAGATTTGGGTGAAAAAGAGTGATCTAAAAAATTTAGATATTGATCACGGTGCTCTTAAACGTAAGAACGTTTGTATACCTAATTGATTAGGTGCTTTTGATGCATTCTTATGCTTATTAATTTTGATTCAATCATTATTGCATACGTATCATTTTTTTGTTTGATTTTCCCTTTTTGGTAGTTTCATTTGTTTTAAGTAAAATATTTTGAAATTTTGAAAAATTAAAAAAAAGGGACAAAATTGTTTACTACAGCCTAATATATGATTTACTTGAACATGTATGTTTTGATCAAGTATGAGTTTAATTGATGTGCTGAAACATATTTTCCATTACTTTTCTTAGGTCGATATGGAGTACTTAGTATAGATTTTTTCTTGTACCATCTGCACTGCACACTATGATCTTGAGAGTAAGTCTTGATCACGTGTGTGAGATTTGGGAGGGCCTTCATCTATTAGTAAGGTGATCTTGAACATGGATTAACCTTAATTTAGTAAACCTGAGTTCTAGTATATTTCCTTAAATAAAACAAAAATGTTTCATCTTGTACTCTTTTTTGAAACCTAATTGTCTCGAGTGATTGAGTTCAAGGGGTTTCTCATAACCTAATGCCCTATGGTCAAATGATTTAGAGTAGTCGGTCCAAAACTCATTACATAGGTCATCTTAGTCACTTAATGGAGAAGATTCTGCACATAAGATGTGAAAAATTGAAAAGAAAAATGATGAGTTTTAAAAAAAAAAAATTGTGTGAAAATATATATATGCTCAAAGTAAAGGGTAGAAAAGAGTAATATACATGAAAAAATGAGCTTCATTTATAGGTCATAATATATATTATTGGTTTGACTTTCATTAGTAGGGGAATTAACTTAGTTAACAGTAATACTTAGCATGTCCTTTCTCACAAATTCATATTTTGCATGTCATTCCTCACAAATTTAAGGTTTGGAGTCCTGATCACAAGGAATTAGCGACACTTAACACACACGAGACTTGAACTGAGTATGTGAAAAAGTTTAGTAAGCATTGATTATACTTGTGCATGCTATCAACTGCATCTTTAAGTTATTATATATTGTTGTTATAGTTACCTTCATCATTTATGACAAAAGGGGGAAGAAATGATAGATCATTTCAATTTATTTTGCATTATAATTTTAATTTTGGAGAGTTTGTAGTAAGGTGGAGATGATTTGTTGAATGCTTTGCTTTTTGAGTTTTGATATGTTGTAATATTAATGTTTCAGTTGGTGTTTTGATTAACGTAATATTGCTTCTCAATCTAGCTAGTGTATGATAGTCTGTTTCAATTATTATAGTTCATGTATTATGTGCTTTTACACTTGGTATTTAAGTAATTGATTCCAAGAAATAGGTTTCAAGAAATGCAGAGATAAACATTCAGTTTGAGATTGGGTAGTAATGTTTTGTCACAAAATGCCAAAGGGGGAGACTGTTACCGCCCTCCTTCAACTAAAAAAAAAGGGTGGTGAATTGATTATAAAAACTTTTTCATTAATAACTTAAGTTTTAATAAACTAAGTGAGCAAATAATAGAAGACAACTAAATACAAATAAGTAAGTAAGTGGAACAACGTAATTTGTACAAAGTAAAAGCGTTAAGTAAAAAAGATAGAGAGTGCAAACGATATAATTATGGTGGTTTGATCTAATGCAATGATCTACGTCCCTCGTTACCCGGCCTTTTCCGGCATGAGCAAGACCTTTTTCACTATGTTGATTAACTTATTATGCAATCCAACCCTTTACAATGCTTTTGGTGACTTACAACCAAGGAGCACCAATCCTTTTACAATGTTGAGCCTTTTGGGACCTCAACACGACCCACAATTTAAAATAAGTTTACAAGTGAAATATTATCTTCTTAATAGATGATGATTCCAAAGTTGAGTACAATAAGAGAAGTAGGGTAACACTTTGGTAGATAGTAATGAATAACGCTCAAAAGTTTGATTTGAAAAACTTCGATGAATGAGATGATTTTCAAAGTTGAGATCAATCAAAAGTTTTTCAAATATAGAATGATTTGATGATACTAAATGAGGTGAGAAATCAATGCAATCTTAGCTCACAAGAAACTCAATTGAATGCTCTTAAGTTGTTGAAATAAATGAGAAATGAGTTAGTATTTATAGAGATGAAAAATGTAAAAGTTTCTATCAAGCCGGATGATCTGTCCGGTCGACCACCAATTTTCGGATGATCAAAATGACCATTTGTACGGAAAGAATTAGAAGTCAGAACAGTCAAAATCGAACTGTTGGACTATTTCGGTCAATCGACCGGTAGACCGCCCCGAGGATAGTGGTCCGAATTTTGAATTTTTGTTTTGACTTTTTGACTATTGAAAAGTATGGTCTTTTGATAAGAAAGATTACTTTAAAAGGTTTAAAAGTTAGTTTTTAAAAGTCATTTTTCACTTGATCAAAAATGTCATTTTTAAGACACTTTTTAATGCATGAAATGGTTTTGAGCTATAGTCATTCATACCATATATCGGGGTGTTAGTACTTTTACATTTTTTCTAGGAAAATAAGTATTTGATCTTGTTCCAAAGTTCGGCTCTTGTTTTCTTGAATGTGGCTTCGACCTCAGCTTTCCACAAGAGTTTGATTTGTGATGATAGTTTTTGCTCTTATAATGGCCATTGATCGATATTCATTATACACATTGAAAACTATAATCACTTGAATTCAACTTGTTAGTAAATAAGACCAACTAGTTTGTTACAAGCAAAACCATAGGTCAACATATATCGATGAATTATGAGTCTTTGTGTTTGAGTATGGAACAAGAAGAAAGAGTCATCGAATTTACGCTAGCCTATTGCAATAATCAAAACCATAGGTCAACATATATTGATGAATTATGAGTCTTTGTGTTCGAGTATGGAACAAGAAGAAAGAGTCATCGAATTTACGCTAGCCTGTTGCCTAGCTAATGCTCAAAAATCCAAAGCAAAATCATTGTTGCCTACCTATGGCATCTCTCGCTCGCCTGTACTAGTCGACGCTCGAACGACAGTGTTTACGAAGAAACACTAGTTGCATTTTTCAAGAGTTCTATATATCCTACACTACCTAAATTCCTCATATTATAAATATACAATGGTCATTGCGTTTTTGTGGGTGGTTGATCATTGCTTTACATCCTTATATAATTATTCCAAAATCCAAGAACACATCCAAATATTTAGATTCTTGAGATCAATCAGCCACATGTTTGAAAAAAATATCAAATTCATATAATCCAAAACACCTACTTCCTAGATATCATTAGGAAAGCACTTTCTCAATAGCTTTCAAAAGTTGTGGAAGATTGAGGGAGGTTGGACTAGATGTACAGGAAGAGTATAAGAATGAGGCGTTCTTGGTATTCCACATGAGATAGACAATTCCAGAAGGTTGGGAGATTGTAGGAATTAAATCAGCGAGTCTAGTAGATTTTCTAGACTGGATCATACTGTAAGTTCTTTTTGTTTATAGTGGAAACTACTAATTGGGTCCCGTAGTTTTTACCCGTTTAAGGGTTTTCTCCGTCATCAAATCTTGTATTATTTACAGCTTTAATTATTTATTGCAACAATTCAAGATAGGATAACTTGGCTTGATTGACTAAACATATAAAACATTCAAAAAATGATTTGTTGCTTTATATTGATAAGTTTAATTTCGTGTTATTCACCTATTAGGTGATTTTAGGGTTGAATTGGTAACTTTCAGTCTCAAACAAGTCCACCAGTTGCACCATTCCCGTGGTTCCCACTACTGGCTCCATGTGTCTTAAGCTTGTACTAGTCCTCCTTAGGCGTGTTCCTGTATGCCAGAACACGGAAGAAAGAATTTATTTATCTATTTTTCCAGTCAAGGTTATTCCCAACTGGTTTGCAATATTGCACGTAAACTCTAAACTTTTTTCTATTTTTTAGCTACACATTCTCATGAAAATCACTATTCAAAACATTATTTTTCCCCAATAATGATTGTCAAACAAGGGCTCAACCATCTCCAACTAGGCCAGTTAAGTAGTTCAGATTTCTGCAATTTGATTATATATTTATCAATTCTCCAAATAGTATGGCGATGATTAATGTGCTTATCTTGGTGTCTAGCTTTGTTTCGAGCCTGTCATAGACTCCATTTTTATCAAAATTGGTACGATAATGGTTATCTGTGTTGTAATTTTGTTCAAAAATTATAATGGAAGGAAGAATTGGACATTTATTGAGGAAAAGAAAAAATCAATGTTGAGATCAAAATAGAAGAAAATTGGTAAAAGAAAAATAATCTTAGGCTATCGTCCAGTTTATAACCGGGCTATCGCCTGATGGTTTAATGATGATGCACAGGGGTTTGGATTTGTACGGGGCTATCTCCCGGTTTATAACAAGGGGATCGTCCAGACATTAAAAACTAGCCATTAGACTTTTTGCCAATTTTGATTTTTGGTGATTTTTCATGAAAAAACTAACATTTTCATGGATGATTGACAATATTTCCTGGTGATATTTGGGAAACTGTAAAATGGTGATAGTTTTCCATAATTTATATGTTTTTGAACACAATATAAAAGAACCACAAAAAGTGTTTTCAATTCAGTTCAAAAGTTTGTCATAAACAAACTTCACAGTATTCTTCTAGTTCTTGGAACAAAAACCCAAGTGTTTTCTTCTTAAAAGCTTGTCAAGTATGGTAGAGTCTAATTTAAAAAATTAAGAAATCATAAAAGATTTTTTCAAAGAACCATTATTTAAAAAAAATAGTTAAAGTTTTTGAAAGGATAAATATCTAAGACTATTTGAACTGTAGAATTTGATAAATAGTTGACAAGAACACACTTAAACCAATTGTTCGTTGATTCAAATTAATACCAAATAAGATCCAATAAACAATTCAAAGAATACCTTTAAACAATTTCGATTTTTTATTTATAAAAAATTCACCCCTTCTTTCATTACCCAACCCATATATATATATTGTGGGGGGGAGGGGGGGTTTGTTCGATCCACACTCGTGATACTCTTACCGAATAGAGCACAAGGAAAGTAAATAATTCTAAAAAACAATTACTCAAATATAATTAAGGAAACATAATAATCAAAATGCACCAAATCTGCCTCTTATTTAGCTGAATTTATGCCTTCATCCTATATAAGCAGTTGCATCACTGTTACAATAGCATTTCTTGGCGATTTCCAGGTGTGTGCAGCAGTGGCAGTGGCATCAAGGGTTGAGCAGTGGTGGGATCTAGGCCATGTTGGTGCGCAAGGAGGAAGAGGAGGAGGTGGTGGTGTTAGGTCGTCGGAGCATGTTACCGTTGTTAAGAAATATAGTATTATTTTATTATTTATTAAGGGTAGAATAGTCTTTTTAGTTTTCTTTGTTTTAGCCTATATATAGTTTCTTTATATTTAGGTTAAATCATCCTTTTGCATTCAATTTTCATTATACAGAATTAATGAAACTCTAACCTCCATTTTCTCTTTCTTTTCTTTGAATTGTTTAACATGGTATCAGAGCAAAATTTCATAGGACAATGCTTAATCTCAAACACAGCTTTCGCGGATCCAACTTTTTAGTTGATATTGTGACGATTTCGAGAGGGTTTCTTTCGGTTTCTGCAATCTAGTATTTTGTTTTCCTTTCCTTTGCGATCTGTT
>CAIGRS010016836.1:0-22078 GCA_903798395.1 Fraxinus floribunda
GTGCTACTTGGTCCCAAACTTCACATTTTTGTACGTTTTTGGTCCTTTTTTCATTCTTTTGCCTTGTTCTCTTTCTGTTGGATGATTTTTGCCTACAAAAGCAATTGTTACACAATTGTGAGTAGAAATCCACTCATTTTAATAAATAATAAGCTTGTTTAGGTATTAAATAAGTGTACAAAAACCCACTTATCAGCTTCCAGAATTCTTTTTCAAGGTCAAGATAGTCTATTTAAGATGGAAGAACTGAAGAAGTATTGTTATGGTGTTTATAGCTCTGATATCATGATATCAATGTTTTAATCTTTCTTGTCTTAATGTATATGTGTTCATGTACACTGTGCACTCATCATCAGGCGGACACACCCAAAGTATTGGGGGAGGGGAAACCGAGGGCGGTATATCTTGTCTTCGGCTGCTGTGAATTATGATAATCCACTTGCAATTTGTGCAATAGTTCTATACCTAGACTCAAATGGTGCCATGTGCTTATTTTTTCCTGTGATTTCTCCCTCCAGAATCCTCATGTTGTTTTGAATCATCCTACTTTCACCGTTGGTCAAGGCAGCCAATGTGACTTGTGGGTAGGAGATCCATCAGTTGGTAAATCTTTGTGTAATCTGAAGCATATGGAGTCAGAGGTAAGTAGTAAATTTATACGTTTGAAACAAATTCATAACCTTTGTTGAGAATTCAAGTTCTTTTGAACATGTTACTGGCCCTGTTCAGTTGTTTTATCTCTTCTTTTGTAACTGTCCAGGGTGGAATTACTTTACTCGAAATAACTGGAAAGAAAGGATCTGTCCAAGTGAATGGCAAGTCTTGCACTAAAGATTCCATTGTACGACTAAAGGGAGGTGATGAGGTGGTCTTTAGCTCGTCCGATAGACATGCTTATGTATCCTTTGATCATCATGATTCAGTTGTATATGTTATTGGATTCTGTAATAGTTGCTAGAGTGAGTCATTATATTTCATTTTGCTACATATAAATTGACTGAATTAGTATGTTCTTCCAACTTCCTTCATCGTGAGAAAATTTCCTTAACATACGGCCAGATTTTCCAACAACTCGTAAATAATAAAGCATCTGTTGCGGACGGGCCACCTTCAGTCAACATACTAGAAGCCCATGGTGGACCAATAAATGGACTACATATTGAGGCAAGATCAGGAGATCCTTCTGCCGTTGCAGTTGCGTCAACACTGGCATCTTTATCGAATCTCCGGAAAGAATTATCGCTTCTTCCTCCATCATCTCGGAATGATGAGGATGTACAACAGGGTTCTGAATTGCCATCTGTACCTGCTACTTGTGACGTGTTAGATAATGGTCTCTTGGATGCTGACATGAAGGACTCCTCTGACCATAATGACGAGCCTATTGTTTCATTGGGTGAGAAGAGAACCATTCCATCTCCTGACGTTGCCAATGAAAACTTGAATGTTGATGCTGAGACTGGGAAGATTGTATCTGAAACCAGTGACTTGAGGCCCTTTCTACGCATTCTTGCAGGATCAACAGCTCCTGACTTGGATATCAATGGTAGCATTTCGAAAATCCTCAAAGAGCATAGGGGAGTAAGAAATCGACACAAGGATTCTGATCCTTCTATTTCAGCATCATCAAGGCGTCAAGCATTCAGAGATGGTTTACAACAGGGGATTCTTGATTCCAAATATATTGATGTTTCATTTGAAAATTTTCCATATTATCTAAGGTACCATTTTCCAGTTAGTTTGAGGCAGCTAAAAATATCTTTATTCTCATCTCTGTTGTTTCTGCTAAACTTTGTTATTTTCTATCAATGACTTCCCTGGATCATTTGTTATTATTTTTTCACCATGCTTTTCAAGAAGCGTTGTTTTTTCATTTGTTAGGAGTATTTTGGTCTACTTAGCAGTAATTAGATGGATTGAATTTCTCTGTGTGTCACTATCTTTGCTTTTATTATAGAAGTGTAGGATTTTAGCTAGTTTTCTATGGATACTAGAAGAGATGTAGTTTTTGCAAGTGATTTGACTTCAGTGATTAATATGTTTTCTGACAGTGAAACCACAAAGAATGTTCTAATTGCTTCGACATACATACATCTGAAGTGTAGTAAATTTGCGAAGTTTACATCCGATCTACCTACGGTGTGTCCTAGAATCTTATTATCCGGACCTGCAGGTAAATAGATCCTATACCAGTTCTGTGTAATCGAATATACAGATTTCCATTTTTTCTTCCTTTCGGATTGAACCATTTTCATTTTACTTTCTTCCCTTCATAGGTTCAGAAATTTACCAGGAAACATTGACCAAGGCACTTGCTAAACACACTGGTGCTAGGCTTCTTGTAGTTGATACTATTCTATTACCTGGTGTAAGCTTCTATCATAGCTTCTAAAATGTGTATATTTGTTTAATTTCATTCTTCAAGGAGTTCATCCCTGTCTTTCTTGTTAGTTCTTAATTTATACTTACTTTATACTATCTGCTTTTCTAACTCTGTTCAGGGACAAACAACGAAGGAAGCTGATCCTGTAAAAGAAAGTTCAAAGCCTGAAAGAGCAAGTGCATTTGCTAAACGGGCTGCTGCTGCAGCACTACATCTCAAGAAACCAACATCAAGTGTTGAGGCCGATATAACTGGGGGATCAACTTTAAGTTCTCAGGCTCAGCCAAAGCAGGAGGCATCTACCGCTTCATCAAAAAACTGCACTTTCAAAAAAGGTATTGTGCTGTTAATATTTTATTATCTTTTTCATGTTTCACTTCGGGGCTGGGGGACTGGGGTCAGATTACTGTTACAGTTCATAAAGGTGTCTGGATCTTTCAAACCATCCATTAGCCCCTGTAGTTGCTCACAGGACCAAAGGATCTTTTTTTCCCACTGGGTGGTGGGTGAAGTATTTCTATGCGTGGATGTCAGCAATCAGGATTGTTGAATTGGTGCTTCAATGTTTTGGCAGGTGATAGGGTGAAGTACGTGGGTTCGTTACCATCAGGGTTTTCTCCTCAAACGCCAGTAAGGTAAATGTGCTACCTATCTGAGATCAAATTCCCATATGACAAGTTGGATACACGCCCTTTTATAAATTACTTATGCTGTGTATACTAATGAAAATATCAATAATTATAACCGCTCTTCACCACCTAAATGTGGCAGAAATTTACGGGAATTACTGTGGGGGAATAAGCCATACCATTTGTATTGCTGTGCTGTGTTAAGACTCAATCTGGAAATAGGATGAACATGGTAATGAGATAACAGCTTTTGATTGAATAACACGAGAATTACAGAAATTAGATGGCAAAGCCTGTAGAAGGCTGTAAACGAGAACACCACTCGACCACCCTCTAAAATATTGCCTGCCTTTCCCTCCCTTACTACCCTTATTTATAACCCTTTATTCCTAACTAATTCCTAACCACTTCCCCCTCCAACAGCATTGTGTTTTCCCTTCCCTCCATCTGTTACACACTCCTTGGGCATTCTAGAATATGTGAACCGGATAGGGGGCTTATCATACTGGTACCATTTCATGGCATCCTTAAACCTTATAAGGACATTTAGGGTCTTATTGGCTGTTTTGTTTGTCTACTTATATGTACGCAAGGCCAGGGTTGCATGCGGTCTCAATTTTTGTACCATGTAATCTAAACTTTCAAGAAGCAAGGAGAAATCACAATGAATATATTGAGACTATTTGTAGTTATATTATGTCCCTTTGAGGTTTAGTAAATGCTACTTATTCATCTTCTCAAATTCTCATGGTTAACCTCTTGAGATTGTTGTGAGTTGTTACGCCAAAAGAACTGGAAGATACATGGGATTGAGGGTGGGTAGGTAATGTAACTAGATATCTTAAATTTTATATTGAATTTCTGATGATTTGAGGCAAGAAATTCGACGCTTCGATGTAAATTGTTCTCGCTTATGAAGATGCTAGGTTATTGTAATATATTAATTTGTGTTAGATTATTATAAGCTGTATATAATAAACTTGTATGTCTATTACAGAGTAGAAAGACAATCTTATTATAAATGAGATAGTAGTTATTATTTATAGGATATCTTATTGTAGTAGGTTTTATCTCTTTTTTATTCTTATATGATTTTTTTCTTTATTGATTAGAATATGATTTCTACTTTCTTTTATATTAGAATTTTAGTTTTCTTTCCTTATAGAATTTTATTCTAGTTTCCTTGTATTAATTAGGTTAGAGAATAATTTTCCCTATATAAAAAAGGCTTTGTACACATTTCAATAATCAATTTAATACAATAAAATTATTTTTCACATAGTTTTTAACCCTTGTTTGGTACCCATTATTTTCAAAATACATTTCTCTCTTATTTTCAACCACACATTCTTCTATAAAATAATGTTACACTCAAACCCGAAACTTTTTTTTATTTTTTAATTACACATTCTCCATCAAGATACTATTTCAAAATGCATTTTGGGAAAAAAAAGTTGAGGCTAAAAAAGGCTCTTAGTTTTTTAACTTCAAGAATTTCAATTCCACTTCCGCACCATAAAATCTCCACCAAATAAAACTTTTGGCTCAATAAAGGGGAGAAAATCTCCATTAGAAGTTTGGCAACATGAATATCCATCGTCCAACTAATCAATCTGAAATCCCAATTCAGATTAAATAAAGAACAAAGAAGAATTGACCGAACATAATATATAAAAGAAATGAAAAAAAATTGAATAGACGGGGATATCTAAACACTAAGAAAACTTGGTGCAAGTTTAACCCAAAATGAAATTAAACTTGTTCCGATACCATGTTAGAATATTATTAGTTGTATATAATAAACTAAACCCTGAGGGGTAGCTCAATTGGTCAGGTCTTGGGTTTGCTACCCAATGGTCACCAGTTCGAGTCCCCTCAGAGCCACTGAGGTGAGAAACGGCTGTAAACTTCAGGGCCCCGTGGGATTAGTCGAGGTGCGCGCAAGCTGGCCCGGACATCCACGGTTATCAAAAAAAAAGTTGTATATAATAAACTCGTGTCCCTATTACAAAGGAGAATATCCTATTTATCGGGCTACAAGTATCTCTAGAAGGAAAGATTGTTTGATAATCATACAATCAATTATTAACAAAAATAATCCCACACAATTGGAAAAATTTCATGGAAAATAATCTTTATAATCTTTCCTTATCTTCAATAGTTTGCATTGAGTGCCAATGCACATGATAATTACGATTTACTGGTATAAAGTTTGATATTGTAATGTGTGTTTCATTTCATTTTGTCGTCGACCCTTTTTGCTTCGAGACCAAGCTCTTTGATATATTTTTTGCTTGTTGATCTACAAAACCAAGGATACAAGATTTAAACCTACTATTTGATTGGTGTGGGGATTAATAATATAATGTTTACGTTGCTTGATTCATCCCTTTTCATACACGTGGTATTGTATCTGTTTGGTGCAGAGGTCCAACATATGGTTATAGAGGCAAGGTGATACTTGCTTTTGAGGAAAATGGTTCTTCTAAAGTTGGGGTTAGGTTTGATAGAACAATTCCAGAAGGTACTGATCTTGGGGGCCTTTGCGAAGAAGATCATGGTTTCTTTTGTGCAGGTATTTGTTCGGATTATCTGGCTTTATTTGTTTGATTTGAACCCGTGATCAAGTATCATTAACTCCGCCTATTGGTTTT
This sequence comes from Fraxinus floribunda, assembly GCA_903798395.1. Lineage (NCBI taxonomy): Eukaryota > Viridiplantae > Streptophyta > Magnoliopsida > Lamiales > Oleaceae > Fraxinus > Fraxinus floribunda. The sequence goes on from CAIGRS010016836.1 coordinate 5,667, forward strand.
ATTTCTGTGCAGCTGACTTATTACGTCTTGATAGCTCCAATGCTGATGATGTTGACAAGCTCGCCATTAATGAACTCTTTGAGGTTAATTAAATTTATATGTTATATTTTATAAGAATTGTCAACGACATAATGTGGCTTATGTGTTGCGTGTATCTTGTTCACAATTACACTTGTTTTAATTTTGTAGGTTGCTTCCATAGAAAGCAAAAGTAGTCCGCTAATATTGTTTATGAAAGACTTAGAGAAGTCCATGGTGGGAAATCCTGAGGCATATGCAGCCTTTAAAATTAAGCTTGAAACCTTACCTGAAAATGTTGTTATCATAGCTTCTCATACTCAGACAGACAACCGAAAGGAGAAAGTAAGTTGTAGTTTTTCTTGTCTTTTTTCTCAGCCCTTTTTGTATATATGTATACATACGTTTGACACACATTTATTACACATGCATTTGTACAAATGAAATTCTGCAAAATTGTGTCTTCAGTCTCATCCTGGTGGATTGCTGTTCACAAAATTTGGAAGCAACCAAACGGCATTGCTGGACCTTGCCTTCCCGGTATGCCCAGTTAAATGAATGTTGATGTTGTTTTTTTAGTTTTCGCTTGTGATCTCTTTGTTTGGTTTTTCTATTGTTTTCTTCTAACGAAAGCTAAGGTATTTTTACCCTTGGAATTTCTCTTTCTGTTATTTATTTATGATTTTGTTTGGGAGGGGAGGGGGTTGGTGGTGGGGGTGGATACACTTGGCAGATGGCAGTGTTCCAGTTTTTTCATGTGTTTTTATGTTGTGTAAGTTTGGTAGCAAGGATGCATTTGTGTGTGTATAAAAAATTGTTGGTCGCCCAATTTATAGCATTGTTTCACTTTGGTAACCAAACCTTGTACTTTCCAAGTTGGTAAATGAACTTTGGTTTTGTTTCAATATAGGCTCTCTGTCCTGCTAAATTGAAGATTATGGAGATGCGAGGTAGACTGAGTACCTAAAACTGAAATTTATAAGAAATTAGGTGACTAACTTAGAAACAAAACAGTCCAGTGACCAAAGTAAAAAAAAATATAAGTTGAGTGACAAATAGTGTTTTTTAACCCTACATATGTGAAATTATTTTTGTGTTTTTTCTCACTTCTCTTGTTAAATTTTATGTTCTGTTTCTAATTAACATCTCTCAATGAGCATAATAAATGATGACATGAATTATATTTTTGTTATTCATAGATGTCGTGATATGGCTCCTTTTTTCGATATGTATGGTTTTTTTTATCTGTTTGCTCATATATGAATAAACTTGTACTTCGGATATTGTCCACATATTGTCTTGAGGCCACTGAAATTTATTGGACTTCCAATTCGATATGGGTAACATTATTTTTTCCTCTCACTAGTTGCAGACAAACAATTTTCATATAGGTCAAAATGATTTTAAGTTGTGAATTCATTGACAAGACTACTGCAATAACCCAAACCCCCTTGCATGCTATACACCTTTTCTTCTTTGCAGTAATTGATACTTTTAAAGATTGATCTCAATCTCTCTTTTTTTTATAGGATAATTTTGGTAGGTTGCATGATCGAAATAAAGAAACCCCAAAGACACTGAAGCAGCTCTGTCGTCTTTTCCCAAACAAAGTGACTATACAGATTCCGCAGGTTACTAGAAGTTGTTTTCTATTTATATTGTGTTTTGTTAATGTTAGATGCCAGCTTCTGATATGGTTAGAATTTGACAGGATGAAACAGTACTGTTAGACTGGAAACAACAGTTAGACCGTGATATTGAAACAATGAAATCACAGTCAAATATTGGTAGCATTCGCTCGGTGGGTCTTCTCTGATCATTGGGCCTACTTATCTGCCTTTTTTGTCAGTCTTCAGCAGTATGTTTGAATATGACTTAAATATACCCCTGTTCTTGAACATAGCTGCAGTTTTTATATAACACTTAAAAAGAGTTATCTGATGAACTCGGTTGGGTTGGCTTCTTTTTATATGCATGAAAGTGTACTGATTTTCTGCCTAGATTCTCGTATGGTGTTTATTTTTCGATTTTTTTTTTCTTTTTGGGGTGGGGGAGGCTTGGAGTTACTCTTTCCCTTTTTAAGCATATGGGGAAGTTTGTGGTCATGGTGTACTGATGAAGTGATTGGTTAATTTAATAGTTTATGTACTGGAAAGGATTTCCCATGTAGAATTCGATTTCTAGCGTATAAATGAAGATTTGACCAATTGTGTGAATCTCTGGATGAGCTGATTGTCATTGATCTCAATTCACTGTGCTACCCTCTTTTCTGTATTGATTTCAGGTTCTAAATCAAATCGGTCTTGATTGTCCTGATCTTGAAACTTTGTGCATCAAAGACCAAGCTTTGACAACTGAAAGTCGGTTCTTTTCCCTTGATTTGAATTGTCAAATTGAGTGCCATGCACTTTAATTGATATTTTTAATTGCTGTTCCGATGATGATAGGTGTTGAAAAAATTGTTGGCTGGGCTTTAATTCATCAGTTGATGCATCGTTCTGAAGTACCTGTCGAACTGTCCAAACTTGCCATTTCAAGTGAAAAGTGAGTTGATATTTTAATTTTTTGACAGTAATACTGTTAGAAGACATGGAATGAAGAGGATAAGAAATAACAAATGAAATGACTAGCTGATGTTGGTCCCGATTCATATATCTTCTTGCCTTATTTTGCAGTATTAGATATGGGCTCAACATTCTTCATGGCATTCTAAATGAAAACAAGAATTTGAAGAAATCTCTCAAGGTGTGAAGCTTTGCACATGATTTCACCAAATGTTTTCCGCTCCATTTTATTTGACTTGAGATAAGAAATGTTTGCTTGAGTTTTCAGGATGTGGTTACCGAGAATGAATTTGAGAAAAGACTGCTTGCTGATGTTATTCCACCTGGTGATATTGGAGTTACTTTTGATGACATTGGAGCATTGGAGAATGTGAAGGAAACTTTGAAGGAACTGGTAATGCTACCTCTACAAAGGCCAGAGTTGTTCGGCAAAGGACAGCTGACAAAGGTAAAGTGACTCGATCTCTAATTCAACTTATTCAGAAGTTTAATGAATCTTTTCCCTAGGTGTGTTGGTCATGTAGCGCATTTCTTCTTCTTTAGGCTGATTTTATTCATAGACAATCAACTCTATTTATATTAGTTATATAAAAAGGAAAGAAAAAATTAGTCCTAACCATAGAAGTAAATGGAGAACGAAACAATAATATTCCTCTTAATTAATTCCTAATTAAAGTAGAATGGGAAACTCAATAAACACTTCAAGTTAAGATAGGAAAATAATCTCCTATTCCAACTTCCCACAAGTTGATGCGTTGACACATGCTCAACTTGGATGATGTCTAGAATGACTCACTACTTGAAACCTGTTGCTTGATTTTGCTTGCAACTCCCAAGTAGTAAAAACCTCCCCCTTTCTACTAGTTCCAATCATCACCTTGGTTAGATTGTCTTGCATGAAGGGTTACTTGAGATACATGAGCAGCAAAAGATGGAGATTGAAGAGTCATCAGTTAGCAACCCGAGCATATTTCTTCTTCTTTTCAGCTTGCTTATTTTTGAACCATTCCGAGTAACCATGTAGTTTTGACCAAACATCAACATTGTGTAGCACCGTGCAGTGGATGCAGGACTTGGTTGAAGGGGTTGAAGTAGCTGACCATAACCAAAACTGAAGCCCCAGAGACGACTTCAGCCTTCATAGTAACTGGCCTTTGTACTTCACGACAGGCTAGTGAGGCTCTTCCAAACTTGGAAGAGTGAAAAACAATAAGAAAATACTCATTTTCACTGCATCCTTAACTTCTCTAGTAGTGCCACACTGAGCAAAATGTGACTTCATGTTGTTCATTATTGAATTTGAGTCAAGACTTGACCAAAGCGTCTTGAGCCTCTCAGCCATCATGACTCAGATCATTCTCTGGAGGTGTAACCTTCCCTTCTATGATATACCCTTTTTCTTTTGACCTGCAATATGCATCTCCAGAATTTTAGACCATACACAATAATTAGCCCCATCCAATTTAATATGAAAAGGTGAAGTAGTGTCATGAATAGCAGGGTAGAAGAAATATTCTTGTTGTCAGAAAGGGTTTTGTCACCTTTATCGGACATTGACTAGCATGAGGAAGATCTTCGATCCGTCGCACCTCTAGCCAGATAGCTGGGTCAACCAAGATCATGGGTAGCATAACTCTGGGAAAGGTCGAAGGATATCTGACAATAGAAAGATCGCTCTAAACTCTAACAGAGGGTACCAGAAGGGGATTACTAACTGCAATCTGAAAGTTCAGTGACTAACTTGCACAAATTTAAAACTTTAGGGACTGATGTGGAAAATCATGAAACTTCAGGGGCTAACTTACTCCAATCTGATTCTTTAGGGGCAAAATTGTAATTATTAGGGAAATGAGAGAAGAATTCAACTGGTTCGAGACTCATGACCTGAAGAGATACCAACCGAAGGGTTCCATCCAAGAAGTGGCTGGAATGAGGTTGTAAGCTCAGTATCCTTGCCAGAATGACGCCACGAACACGAAAGACTCATTGTGAGGAGGTTGCGACCTCGAAGACTTCGCCTGAGGTATAGGATTCGTCAAGTTTTGGTCTAGGGTTGTTTTGACTCAAAAGAGGGGATGCAGAGAAGGTTAGAAGCTGTGTACACAGCAGAGGGGTCATAGACACAAGGGTTTCGCCTGAAGTCTGGGTTTGTGGTCTTGACTTCATCGGAATCTGGACTGATGAAATAGATGTTATGGTTCTTGATGGATATAAATTTTAGTGTTGCATTTTGAGAACCTAAATTTTCTTAAAAGGGGGTAGAGGGTCGCGGGTGCGAGGGAGAGGTAAAGGGTCTCAAGAGCGAGATAGAGGGTAGTTGGAGATTTAGGTTCTCTGGAGGATTCAGCCAAGGTTTTAGAGATATTGGATAACCAAAGTTATGGTACCAACCTGAAATTTAGGCCGAATGATTTTATTTATAGACAATCAAATCTGTTTAGTAATAGTTAAAATCCAGTCTATGAAAGGAAGGAATATTGCTAACTACCTAAGGTAACGGAAAAAGAAATAATAATATTCCTACCAATTAATTCGTAATTAAAATAGCGTGGGAAAAACAATGAACTAAGTAAAATAGGAAAATAATCTCATATTGCAACTTTTCTCAGTGCTAACTATGTCGCTCTTGGCAGCCTTGCAAGGGGATATTGCTGTTTGGTCCTCCTGGTACTGGTAAAACAATGCTTGCAAAAGCTGTTGCGACTGAAGCTGGTGCCAACTTTATTAATATATCGATGTCAAGCATCACATCAAAAGTACATCTTCTTATTCACCCTTGTGTGTAGTTTTTATGGTCATTTCACTTTTTTGAGTAATGTTCTTTTTCTTGCATTCAGTGGTTTGGTGAAGGAGAGAAATATGTCAAAGCAGTCTTCTCATTGGCTAGTAAAATAGCCCCTAGTGTTATTTTTGTTGATGAGGTTGGTATAATATCTCTTTTAATTAATGCTTCTTGATTGATGGCTGTTCCTTTCAATTTTTCCATATTCAAACCTGTTGACTCTCTCTCTTGGTGTATGTATGTGAATTATTTTCTTGTCCTTGTATACTGTGCCTTAGAGGGAAGAAGGGGGAGGTTCAGTTCTTGTTCTTTTGCTTCACACGATGATATAGTATTCTGCTGTTGTCAAGGGTCCTGTTTGTTTTTCTTATTATTTTCTCCTCTTTACTTTTTAAATATCTTTTATATATGTTGCATAGGTTGACAGTATGTTAGGAAGACGTGAAAACCCTGGAGAACATGAAGCAATGCGTAAAATGAAAAATGAATTTATGGTGAACTGGGATGGCTTGCGTACAAAGGACAAGGAACGTGTATTAGTACTTGGAGCAACCAATAGACCTTTTGATCTTGATGAGGCTGTAATCAGAAGGCTTCCGCGGAGGTTTTTCCTTTCCCAAATTCATAGCTTTTGCAGTACTCATCCTCCGCGAAACCCCCCAACAAACAGAGTTTTAGTATATAGACAGTTAGGAGTAACTCTTATGCAGTCATTTTGTTTGTGTCTAAGTGCAGGCTGATGGTGAACTTGCCAGATGCTCAAAACAGGGAGAAAATTTTAAAAGTGATATTATCCAAGGAAGAGTTGGCTCCAAATGTCGATCTTCAAGTAGTTGCTAACATGACTGCAGGGTATTCAGGTAGTGATCTAAAGGTATGTGGCTTTTATTACTTGATTATGTTAAAATTATTTTTTGTCATCGCCATTTCTTCTACTGGTTGCAATACGTCTGTTTTTAAATGTGAAATATTTTCATTTTCCAGAATCTCTGTGTGACAGCTGCACATTGCACAATAAGAGAAATTTTAGAGAAGGAAAAGAAGGTGGGTACACTTTAAATGTATCTGTTTGTCATTTAATCTCTCAAGTTTAGGCAGAATTTATATCTGTCTCTGCCAAACAACGCTCTTTTTTGGGAATCAGCCGAGTAGAGTTTCAGCATTTTATTTCGGTCCTTCTTTTCTTTTGAAAGCTTTGTGCTTTATGTTTAATCTTTTCATCTAAAACTAAGTGATGTTTTCGTTCTATATCATTATTCATATCCGACTATTTTAATAAAACTTTATCTGTTAACTTGTAGGAGAAAGCCTTGGCACTGGCAGAGAACAGACCATTGCCTGAATTGCATAGCAGTTCGGACATTCGTCCGCTGAGTATGGATGATTTTAGATATGCACATGAACAGGTATGTATGTTTGTTTGCAATAGGAAATATAGTTACTTCTGTTTTTGCCAGTGTACATGTGGTGTACTTGGTGAATGTAATCTTTGCTTTTTCTTGTTAATCAAGAGAAATTCACTGTTTATGTATGATAGTAGAAATGAAGAATGGCTCTAGGCACGATTCTTTTATATTATTGATTATGAACTTTCCAATAACCTCAGAAAGGGCCAAAACTGGATTTTTTTATTTCTTTTAAAAGTGAATGAGAGAGAAGAGGCCTGCTGTATCTGGTCTTGTGGGCAAAATTGCCTTGAAGTAAAGAACTCAAGGGTTGTTAAATTGGCAAAAAATAAATTTGTATTAATGATCTTATATTGCACCTGGTATTAGTCTCCCTTCTTGCTCAGTTTTGCTTGCTCGTGAGAGCCTGGTGAAGCTTTCTTGTGAATTTTGGTGTCTATCTTGACTTGGTATATGTACTCGTCGCTATGTTTCTGATTATTTCCCGCTGATGGTAATAAGCTTTATTTGATAGGTTGTCTTGACGCCCCCCCCCCCACCACTTTTTTTTTATGAGTTCTCCTCCTGGGGTCATTTCTCAATATCTGTTACTACAGAATATGTTAAGACGTTTAAATATTTCTATGAAGCATGGATGCTCCTACTAGGGTGCTGTGTGAGACATGTTGTATCATGCCAGACTCTAGGACATGCCATGTGGCTTTTGTTTGACACGTGCAAAGAGCATGTGTTTGACTTGTAAGGGCGCAGTCACATTTTGTAAATTATGGAATATGAAAGTAAGAGATTTTTAATTATTAGAACATTTGTCTAAAAATCGGAATAATCCATGAACTTCATGTTAAACTTATACTATATGCATTTTTCTTTCTTTGGCAATAGAATCAAAACTAGAATAGTATTGATTTATGAAAAAAAGTACAAGTATAAATGTGTGTGTGTGTGTGTGTGTATCGATATAGAATATAAATCGATGTGCAGTGTCCTACTTTTCAAAATCACGTGTTGATGTGTCCTTGCTTCTGCTTGGGTATATTTGCTAGAACTTTAGTTTATGGATCTCATGATAGTGGGTTTCAAACTTGTGCTGGCCATTGTCTTGTGACTGCTTGTCTGGCTATTATGTTTGGGACAATCATGACCTTTTTTTTTTTTGGGGTATCACACGGGAATTGAAACAATTAATTAAGATTCTCATTTAAATGCAGGTATGTGCAAGTGTTTCATCAGAATCGCATAACATGAATGAGCTTCTCCAGTGGAATGAACTTTATGGAGAAGGCGGTTCAAGAAAGAAGACATCACTTAGCTACTTTATGTAAATGAGGTACTAAAGCTGTATAGTGTTTCCTTGTTTAGGCGGTTTAAATTTTTTCTATATGGTGGATCTGATGAGATGGTTGTGACCTGTGATCTCGGAAATCCAGTTTCAGGTTCCTCTCAACCAAAAACCTCTTTTACAGAACTGGCCCTCTTGTATCATATTTTAAGTTCACGGGTATTTCACCCTGACCAGATAAAGTTTTAAATTTTTTCTCCCTGACCAGATAAAGGATTTAAAATATTTCTCAATCGTGTGTGACTAAATTTTACTTCTGTGGATCTCTCTTGTTTGTATATACAAGTTGACAATTTAAGTAGACATCAGGGTTGGAGAAGTGCAGTGGCAGTAATGGTCTTAGAAATTTTCCTATTCCCCCTTTTCTCTGTGCAAGTGTACTGTGGAATTTTTTGGGAGTGGGGGTGGGGGTGGGATGGGGGTGTTATGGAGGTGGAAGTAGGCAGGCATGGTTGAGCTGGTCGATCAAAATGTGCTTTGTAACTTCCGCGTGGGGCGGTTATCTGTTTTGTATAGTCACGACATTCCATGACTTCAATCCTTAGTGTGTGGAGATCTTCTGGACCTTTTGATGGATTATTCATTTTTTCATCTCTTTTTATTTTTTTCCCTCTAATTGTCTGTCTGTTTTCTTTTGTTATTTTTGTTTTTAGTATTTAGTTGTTACAACAATGGAATGATATTGACAGTGCATTAAGCCGTTAGAAACTTTTATATGTGAAAATTTACTCGAAAGCTACTGTACTTTTTATTCTAATTGCTGAGTGATTGATTTAAGGTATTGTTCGGTGACAAAGATAGATCAAATATCACTTGCGCCCTTGTTTAGTAGGGATTAAAATAAGATTTTTAGTAGATTTTGATAAAAGTTTATAAGAAGTGCGGTTGAAAAGTTGTAGGTTCCTTAAAATGTGATTAAAATTAGTCGTTGACTGACTTAAAAATTAAATTCTGGATTTTAATTTCCACCAAATAGGGGCGTAAGGTTTGTTACTGAACTTCGTTTTGTTTCCAAGTTGGCATAAACTTCTTGTTTCTTATAATTTGATGATTCTGTTTTTAATAATGTTATTTAGCATAAGTGATGTTGAATTGTCTAGGACGCCCTATTAAATGGGCCATAATTCATTGTACATTACTGAACATGTAATTTAATGTCTCACATAGACAGTGTTAAAACATTAATTGTGTTAAATCGTATTACTCGTTTGTTTTAGTTGATAGTGTGGCAGTTTAGTCATTTGCCTACGTAGTTACCAACTAGATTGTCACGGACGGTTGGTCTACCAATGAATTTGGACAGAGTGGTCAAATTGTAACCATCAATTATTAGGACAAAATAAAATTTAGTGATTCATATGAAATATTCGCAAGTGTTTAGTCCAGACTAGTGTTTTTAACTGTTAAGAGAGATTGTGAATATCTAAATTTTTGTTCATTTTATTGTCTAATCCACTAATTTTAGTATCAAGGACCATTAATGGCCAAAGTAACGATATTTATAATTATGATGATATGATAAATAATATTATTATTTTGAAATAATAATTTTTTGAAAAATATGTGAATAAAAAATAAGGGAAAAAAATTATTTTTATTTCACATTAATGTGATTAAAATGAGTTTTGAAAAAAAAAAAATCAAAACAAGGACTTAATAGAGGAGTTTGGTTTTCCTTATTTTTTAATCACACATTTTCCCAAGAAATTACAATTTCAACACACATTATTCCACGGGAAGGGTGGGGCACTTGCTAAGCATGAAGAAGCTGATTGAAATATGTTATTTTTATGAATAATGCTATATATTATTGACTCATGTGGCAATATGTGATATATTTAGTTGAGGTGAAATTATGTAATTCATTTAATGAAACTTGTAAACTAATGCCATTAGTGCTGCCACCTAAACTGGTGTCAAGCACAAATGGTACTAAATAACATTAGTCTATTTTTATACACGCTTAAAAAGTATTTACAAAGATTTTATTCTATTTCCATTCCTTTTCGATACCTCCCAAGTAAAATATTGAATTGAATTCCAAATTGACATTTAGTGTAGAGATGACCAAAAAATCTGTTCAACTCGAAATTTGTGGGGTTCCGCTCCGAACGGGACAAAAATTATCCGTCTAATTGGGTAAATGAGACGGGGACATGGGCGGGGACAGGGACAGGGCGAGGGTTATTGTCCCAAAACGGGTAAATTTAAGTTTTTTTTTTTTTTTATCAAATAAAAATAATAGATTTATCATATTTTTAAAGAGAACGTACGTTGTTTCTAACAAATTAATAAAAAAAATAAAAAATATAAAGAAAAAATAAAAGGAGCTATAAAAGGGGCAAGGAATCTATCCTGCCCCGAACATGTCCCGTCCAGCTATAAACAGGTATGCGGATGGGATAAGGTAACAAAAATAACCAATGGGATGTGAGTGAGAATGACCGACTCGTCTCATATTTGCTCCGTTGCCATCTTTATGTTAAGTGTGAGCTTATTCATGCGGCCATGCAATTTTTGAATAGAAATCCATTTTCTAAAAGATCTGACTTTCATACTTTGATATGTTTTCGAGATGCTTTCAATTTAATAAAATGGATTCAATGAAGCTTTGAGCTTTCGTTCGCCTTTCCCCTTCTCATAGGATACGTTGTCAACAAGTGTAAATTCCTCGATAGGGGGCCGCCATGTGGCATTATGTCAAAAATCTTGTCAACCCTTTAGATACAAGTAGCATGATTGAACATATTTTTCTATGCCGCAGGCGCCCCCCAACCAATAGGGGGCCGTCATGTGGCATTATGTCAATAAAGTTGTCAACGAATTCGGTACAAGTAGATTAATTCAAATATGTTTGCTATGGCGCATGATACCAATAATACGAACACGAAGTATACAAGAATTAAGCCTCTTAAAAAATTTGACACCTTTGTTGAGAGGGTGAGATTCACGTGGGATCCATATGAATTGAAAAAGAAAAAAAAAAATTCCCCCCAAGTGGCCATCAGGGAGGGTATACAGCCCAGCATTGTTCAAGTATACAAAAGGGACAGTACGCACAGTTTTATCTTTGACTGGAAACGTTGTGCTCCAATAATAATATAGAGCTCTGAATTGACCAGCACCAATGGGCTCCACTAACTTCACCTATTTTTATTTATTTATGGCAAAATTACTTTAACTGCCTCCAACTTTTAGTGCGAGTAACAAGTTCATCCTCAACCTTTAAAAGATAAAAATATAAAATTATTAATTCCTTTAAATTTTGTTATAATTGTTCATTTATTAAATTGCCACGTAGTTCTCTTGAAAGCAAGAGTTTAGCTTTCGTTTATTAACGGTTTAATTAAATAGATAAAAATTAGTGAAGATGAGTGGATGATCCTTGTTGGTTCATTAAAATGTCAGATTGAAATGAAGTTTGATTATTATAAATAATCCCTGTTTGGTGAGTATTAAAATTATATTTTAATAGTTTTTTATACAAATTGTTGAAATGTGTGGTTTAAAAATGTGGATCTCATAAAATATGTGGTTAAAATTAATTGTTAATTTTGATTTAAATTAAAATTAAAATATTAATTCCTATCCAATATAACATAATTTATAAATAGTTAATAAATTAATCAAATGGAGGCTTAATTTCTAGATATAGGTGCAAGTAAGTAAATAAAACTTAACTTTATAATGTTGAGTGCTTAACATTTTTTTTTGGACAATTTAGACCTTACTATTATCTTATGCACACGTAGTGTTATATAGCCTCATTTGGTTTAGATTAAAATTTGATTTTTAAATATTTCGATAAAGTTAATAAATTGTGTGGAAAAGCTGCGAATTCCATGAAAATTAATTGTTGAGTTTGATTTTAATTTTAATTTACTTATTTAGCCCATGTTTGGTCCGGATTAAAATCTAATTTTAATTCAAGTCAAAGTCAAACAATCAATATTAACCACATCTTTCATGGGTCCCACAACTTTTCAATCACACATTTCAAAAACTTTTATCACAATTTATTAAAAATCTAAATTAGAGACTGATTACATAAGTTATAACAAAAGATGGGATTACAATTTGTTCATTTTAAAAGTCGGACTTAAATTTTACGGTCGTGCAATAGATTAGGGACCGGTAGTTGCTTGGTTTCCACAAATCTGAATTCAGATTCTACTGGGGCTGTTCTTATATTCTTTGAATTGAATTTTCGTTTTGAATTGAGAGAGAGAGAGATGGATTTGATGGTTCATTCTTCTACGTTTCTCCTTCCTCAACCTCAAGTTCCTGCCGACAATGGCCCCTCTCTATTATATGCACTGATATTACTTAACCAACCCTTACCCAAATTCACTCCCCTGCTCTGGAACAACGGTAAATTATCATTCTTTTTTCTACCTTTTTTTATGTAATTATGTGGCAGTGGTAAAAAATCAGTTTAATAATTCTTTGTAGAACAGCACGACTTCGTGTGTGTGCAGATGGCGGAGCGAATCGCCTGTTTGATGAGTTGCCGCAATTGTTTCCTGATGAACAGGCCTTGGTTATTCGAAAAAGGTTCGTCAAAATTTAAAGGAATACGTCTGGTATCTCTCTAGAAGCTTAAGTTATTTTTGATTCCAGTTTCATGTATGTGACGATCAGTTATCGAATAGTGTTTAATACATCACTTATGCTCCAAGTACAGGAGCATAAGTGCCAGGGGCCTGCCAGCCCCTCACACTGGCAGGCCCCACATGTAAAAAAAAAAAAGAATAAAAAAATACCCCCCCCCCCCCCTACAGTTAGGGGCCTGGCAACTCTTAATACATTTGATGCATGTAGCAATAGTACTACAGTAGACTTGTTTTTTTTTTTTTTTTTNTTTTTTTTTTTAAATTTAATATTCAGGTGCATGTGAGATATATCCAGTGCATAATTGATGTATTTTTCCTTTGGAGGCTTTGGAGATCCTTTAAATTTTGAGTCAAATGCCAGGAAATTCTCAATAGAGTTCGGCTATGTTTATTTTTGGTGTTCTGTTTTCATATGGAATATTTAATTATAGAGAAGAAGACTTGACTTTTAAAAAAGAATAATGCTATTTGTACATAATGGAATTAAAAAATGGTTTACGTACAGATGATTGTAATAAAAAGAGTGGGAAAGTTTTTTTTTATTTGACTGAAAAACTTGTGACTCAATCATATCTTGCCATATTATAAGTATGTAAACCATTATGTAAATGTAGCACAGCCGTTTACAAAAAAAAAAAAATAAGGATCAAAAAGGATTTTTTAGGGAAATGTAGAAAGCAATTCTGGTTTTTATTGCAATGAGAGTGTTAAAAATAAATTGGCTTTCTATAGTATGATAGTTTTGGGGGTTGTGCAATCAAGCAAAGATCTGTTCTTTCTCTTTCTCTACCCTGGCTTAAGAAAACTCGTTGCAATCTGTGTCTATGGAAGGGAAGAGAGGAGAATAAGAATAAGAACAATAATCATGACATGCTCTTTTGTACCTCTTTGGTGTTAATCACGTGATTGTTTATGCAAGAATGAAATTGATGGCCTTGCTGTGGGAAATTGAATTCAAAGGGAAAATTGCAGGAATTTGTTTACTGGTTGTGAACCATGATTTATATAGAGAATTTAATTGCCATGCTTTCTTTCAGTGAGCACTCTGCCAACTGAAAAGAGAGATTTTTCTTTTATCGACCTTTATAGGGGATAGGATTAGTTTAAATTTCATAAGATAGTAAAAGCATGAAGGTATGGATCAAGGTAGTTCTATAGGTGACCCTTGCAACTTTGATATTCTCATTTGCTCTGTGGCCTTTTAGTCTTTATATTGACTCTATTTTTTTAATTTTTTATTTTTGGGGAAATCATTCTCACTGTTTCCAGAATTGCATATACAGTGTATACTGCGATGAAGGAATTGCTTCTTGATTTTTGAGTCTCATATTTGATCAGATGAAATTCATGTGCATATCGATTATATTGATAGAACTTTGGTGTTCAGAGTCAGTTCTTAATGTCCTTATCCTACACTTTGCTTAAACAAAAAATGAAAATAAATGAGTGGTAGATATTTGTCTAACGTTTAGAACTTTTAATTGTGTGGGACTGTGGGTGATCCAGGTATAAGCCAGACGTAATAAAAGGAGACATGGATTCAATTAGAGCTGAAGTATTGGAGTTCTACACAGATCTGGTGAGATAATTTTATCTTTTTTGTTGTTAACATTGCACCAAATCTCTCAACTCAAAGTTATATTTATCTCCATGGAAGGGTATAGACTCTTGAGTAGAGTTTTGAACTAATTTAGTATTTTTGTTTGTTGAGGATGTTGCTAAATTTAAATATCCTTATTGATGTAACTCTCTTCACAAATATGATTGCTGAAGACATGTCATCTTAAATGCCACTTCCCCTGCCGGGAAATATAAGGCCAGGTTTTGACAAATTTAGACCATGATGTGAGCCCATTAATATAGTGAAGCATTTCCAATCATGTGCCATTTGAAAGAAAGATGTAGTCTAGTTTCTTATTATGTTGATATGACCCACCCTTATTACTAAGGATTCCCTACTGCCATTCTGAATCATAATAATTTTAGAGGCTAATTGATAACTACCATTGTTTTCTTAACTACTTCTTGGTGTTACTTCTTAAGTTAAATAGCATTTGTATATTCTTCAAATTTGACAAGTGCCGACAATTGATGCTCATTTTAACAAATAAAATTTAGTAGCCATGTCAACATGATGATATTGCTTTTGTAAGCATATAGTTCTAGAGAATTGCTTAAATTACATTTTCAAATATTTAACTCATTCTTTGGTATGTTCTGAGAAACCATATTCTGAGTATCTATAGCTTACTTATCAAATGCAGGGAACCAAGACAATGGATGCTTCTCATGATCAGGATACCACGGATTTACATAAATGTGTAGCATATATTCGTGACTTACCAAATCTGGAGAATCAAAATGTATGTATAATGCTTCAAATGTTCCATTACCTCCATTCTCAATATCTATAATATTTATGCTCGACCTTTGTTCATGATCCATCTTGTCATCACATGTACTCTTTCTTGAAGAAACCATCTCATATAAACTGAAACCGTATGGGATGATTTTAGCTTATGGTTTACCGAAGTTATTTTCCATTCCTCTTCTACATTATTAGTGTCTTCTAGTCAAATTCTTGACATGTTCATAGTTATTAGCAGCCTTGATTTAATCTGAAATATTTATGATTAAGGATCTTCACTCTTTTTTCTCCTGTTTCATTTATCTGCATCTATTTTCATTCTAATCTGTTGTGTCAATGCATAAAATTTTAGCTATGTGTTCTTGTTGCCGGAGCACTTGGTGGGAGGTTTGACCACGAGGTTGGAAATATCAACGTTCTATGCTTTTTCTCGACCATCCGAATAATTCTTCTATCGGGTGATTGCCTAATCCAACTTCTTCCAAGTAGTCATCATCACGAGATCCATATCCAGTCCTCTGTTGAGGGCCCACATTGTGGACTCATCCCCATTGGCATACCATCTAAAAGCACTACAACCACTGGGCTTCAGTGGGATCTTAGTAAGTATACATCATTACATTACGCGTTCTTTCTTTAGTTAAGTCGAGACAGTTCCAATAAGAATTTGTTCTTTAATAATATTTCACCTTTTGATAAATTTTATACTTTCGTGCCTGACACGTACGTTGGTTACTTTACTTCCTTTCAGCTGATACAGAAATGAGGTTTGGTGGCTTGATCAGCACTTCAAACATCGTAAAAGGAGAGATAGTAACCGTCCGATCTGATTCGGATCTTCTCTGGACTATATCGTAATTCTTCCGTACTTTTTAAGTACGCTTAAGATATGGATCGTGCAACTTGTAGATGGTATATGTTGCAGCGAAGCGATTTGTATCTTGAACAAGCTCGACGCCGTCGCAAGTTTTGTGTTCATTAGCTCCATTCCTGTTCAAATATGTGTATGATGACTTCAATTCTTTGTTGCACCTGAAACGTTCTTGATGTATATGTTTCTTTATAGGATCTATGTCTACATACAATTTTAATCTAAAACAAGAAGACAAGAAGAGAATAGAAGGTTGATTTGAAATAAACCATGACGTTTCTTTGATTAAAAGTCTTGACTATTTTTAAATTGTCAAATGGAAATAAATAATGTCTTTGTTGGCCGAAGTTTATAAATGAAGGGGAGTGTTCCGCCTACCAACGTTTGACATATAGTTTGAACTATTAAATTTAAGTTAATCCAATGGTCTCTGTTTCGCGCCGATTTCGGT
>CAIGRS010016906.1:0-14406 GCA_903798395.1 Fraxinus floribunda
TGTAATGGAATGAGCTGAGAATTGTATTTTCTTGGAGTCAGCTTGGAGTCCAGAATGATCTTTCTGCCTAATTTCTATAAAGGCATTGATTTTTGCATGAATGAAGATGCTTTTCATTTCATGTTTTTGTTTGGTCAGATTTTCAAAAAATTAGGCAAATGACTAAATCTGATGGTATTGTATACATTTTCATTCATGGATGGTATTATAAATCTGATGGTATTATATACATTTCATGGCTGGTATTATATACATTTTCATTCATGGCTGGTATTATAAATCTGTTCATCCGCCAATGACTAATTCTGATGGCAAATTAGGCAAAGTGTTGAGTGCATAATTCATGGCAGCTATTATATACATTGAGTTCAATACTGCTACTCAGAGTTGAATGTAAACATAGGGACTACAAGTTCTAAGAATAACCATTGCATAAAAGGATTCATTTCATTTACCCAACAACAAGGTTTACATAAAAGTCTTACATCCAAGTCTTACAACATACAAAATGTACTACAAGTTCTAAGAATATTACGTAAACATGAAATTCGACAAATACAATAGAAGTCTTCAGCTAGCTTGCATGCTTGTGTGGTTGCAGCGAAGTCAATTTGAAACAATTTGCACTCTCTCAAGCCTGCCACCCTGGAAATTCACCCTTCAATAAACTTGTAAAGAAGTGGATGGCCTTTGTCAAAGATCATGACAACATTGTTCAATCTGCTCCAATTTCTTGTTTCAGGATTAATAGTCTGAACCCCAATTGTATTCCTTAGCCTCTTACAACTCTTCAATCCTAGAATATCAGTATCTAAATAAATCCCACCAAATTTGTACAATAACCCAAGCCTTAGTAAATTTGAGAGGTTCTGACCTAAAGAAAACCTCTCCAGGATACACATTTCCTTCCATTAACTGGTTGTACCAAGCCTGCGCAGCAGCAGTGTCATTGAACAGATAATTGAAGTCAGGAGAAATTGCAGTCATTTTAAATCCATTATCCAAAAAAGGCCTCAAAATCTGCATCCCCCTTCTTGAATCCATTGAACTGGATACTATAATTAAGCAATCATTTGGGTGTGTGTTGAATAAACTCTCTACGGTAAACAAATCTCTATCCCCAAAAGATTCTACTAAAGAAATCCAGGTCGTGAAAAATCGAAACTTACAAGAAGAATTTAACGGATTGGCATTAAAAAACTTCTTCACTCTAATTGAAAACGGCTTCACTTTAGCCCGAGACCATTACTCTTGAATCCACGCCGATGCTTTTTTCTCCTAAACTAGCTGAGCAAATTCACCCCCTTTAATTTTCCTAAACTAAAAATGCACAAGCAGAGCAATAGAAATTAGCTTCCAGCAGCCACTTTCAATCGACAAATGATTATACAAAACCGACAGCCACAGAAATCGACAAGAAGGATGATGGAGGAATGTCCGATTATGGTTTCGATATGTGGGGATTTTCACACTTTGAAGGGAAGAAATGAAGGAAAATCGAACGGATCTCAAGCACAAGAACGACCTTTTGTGGGTGAAGAGTGCGATTTTTTAATTTGATTTTGTGAGTGAATGTTTTTGTTGGGAAGCAATTGACGGCGTCTGTGCCAGATAGGTAGCCGTTTAGCCACATCAGCAGGAACTGAAACAGGAGGTTGAGGAGTGACAGACGGAGTGAATCTTTCTTAAGTTAGGTGACCATTCAACTGCAAAATGAAGTTCAGTGACTATAAGGTGACAATATGTAGAGTTGAGTGACTATTGAAACTTTTTACTCCTTGCACCTCAGTACTATCAAGTGGAATGCTTTGCATTTATTCATCATCATACATCAGTGAAGTTACATTGAAAATCAAAAAAACCGTTTTCTTTGGGGACTATCGATGACAATTATTTAGGTATTGACTGCATGTACGTTAGGGTTTAGATGAAACTTTTAGCATATTGGAAATTAGTTGAAGTCCTGAATTGGGAAACACGCCCAGTTACACAGTGAAAACTAAATTAAGGGGTTAGACTATGATGCAACATTCGCAACACCAGTTGAACCCGATTAGAGGAAATTCATTATTTACTTCGTCAAACTTACTTTTAAGTTCCCAAATGTATTTTTAAAACTCCTTTTTTACTAACAAAACTGACTTTCAAGAAAAGTTAACTTTTAAGCCAAATAAAACATTCTCTACATAGATTGCTTACCGCATATGTAAATTTAACCGTGGTTAGGAAATTTACAATACACGTTTGGGGTAATTCTTCTCTGTTTTCTTGCATCACCTAATGTCTGTAATGCATGAAATAATCCCGTGATGATAATGATCAGGCTTCAGCCGGGCCTGCATTGGTATGAGTCGATTTGGGAGAAAAATTATCTATTCTATTGATATTTTACCAAACTATATACAAGGGTTAGAAAAGGAAAAATTACATCTTAGTCCCTAACAATTACAAATACTACAAATTGGTATATATATATTTCAACTCTTCCCCGCAAGTTGGTGCATAGATATCACGCATGTCTAACTTGGATAGCATTGTATAGAATGAACCACTAGCAATATAGTTCCTATCAAGTTCAACATGATTTGTTAAATCATGTTGCACGGGGTTGTTTGTGTAACATAATATTGGTGATTAATGAGTGAAATGCAAGGTACTTCACTAATGTGATGTTGCTAGATTTTTTAATGTTGGATCTCATGAGATTTCGCTTTTTCATATTTTTATGCACATAAAAGTACTGACTTGATCCTGGATATCATCTTTAACAGGTTATTGCTATCACCGTGTTTTGCATCTTAGTCGTTGCATTTTATGCTTTCTTTGCTCCTTTCCTTGGAGGCCAGATCTGGGAGTATGCTCTCATTGCTGCCTATTCTCCGGTGGTATGTAGATTCATCTGACTAACATATGGCTTGCTATTGTCGTCAACATTCTATTCTTTGCACAGATACAAAAATAAGAACTTATTGATGAGAAACAATATGTACTGAATTTGAGTACAGAATAGTACTGATGATTGAAACAAAATGATGAAAGGACCATTTCAGCAATGAAGCAGGGCATTGGAGCTAGTGGTAAATCAGTCAACTTCCTTCTGGCTGAGTCACTAGATGACTTAAGTGCAAAGATTTCAAAACTACCTGGTCCTATTAAGTGTAATTGGGTGAACTGATGTGAAATATTCTAACATTTTGGTCAAATCAAATGCATCATCACTATCACGAGAGGCATATCCACAAAAGCTTTCTGTCAGATTTAATTGTAATCTTTGTGATCCATCATTTTGTCAAGATTTGAGGCACTTAATGACCTCAAAGACCAACGTACTTCTCGCAATATAACCTTAAAATTGGGACACCTTAAGCTAATAAGATGGGAGTTCAACGATTTGTGATACCAAACTGAAAGCAAGGAAAACAATAGGAGAACGCTAAAAGAAATGACATAACAGTAGAGAACTTGGAAGAGGGAGATAAACACAGAGAGGATAAAAGGGAAGCAATGAAAAATGTAGAGAAGAGAGAACAAAAGGGCAATTGCTACTTTCTTTTGGTCTTCGAAATGTAAATTTTTTTATATTACAAAGTAGGAAAATATTGATAGAGAAGCTCTACAACCCTAGCTTTTATCTTGCACCTGCTACCGTCCTATAGGTCCCAAATCAGGAGTGGACAGCCCCCCGCATACTGGGAAATAACAATATAAACCAACCAAATAGAAGAAGAGAACACTGAAGATAATAGTAATATTCACAATACAAATGACAATACTAATTTCTGATATATAGATATATAATCTGGTATTACATAGAATCATCTGCATAACAAAGGTCTCACCAAAGATGAGAGCATGTGATAATTTTCAAATATCTAAATCAACAGTACAATGGTAAACATTAACATTGCTTCTGTATGCACATGACTTAGAAATTAGAGGGTGGTATTTGATAGGTCTAATCATCTGCAATAATTCATAGAATAGAAGTCATGGACATGGAAGGAATTTTGGCATTCAAACTGGGTGATGTGGTGGGAAGGAGTTCTGTCAGAACTGTTTAACCTCTGCATTTCCCAATATTGTTTACTGGAAGGCTATATTTGGTAGAAAACTTAATATGTAAGATCATAACCTGCAAATTTTTAAAACCTGAACGAGCAAGTGAAGTGGACTCCCTTCCAGCTTCTGGGTCAGCACAACCAATTGAACCCTTCTTCCTTAGCTGCATGATGTGTTTTCAGTTTTTTGGGGGCTTCAGATAATAATACTAACTTAAAACCACAGATCAAATTGACAGGTTAGTTATGGTTAAAATTTCTACTATGCAGCCTGATGGAAACCACTCTGATTCTGGACTGGACACATTAATCTTTCTGTTGGGTTGAGATGCATCCTATAAAAACTCACTGAAAAGATTGTTCAACTCTCCAAACCCTTAGCCCTTTGTGGCTCTATGTCATGCAGTCCAATTGCTGTCATCGCAAATTTCCAAAACCATGTCCAGTTCCTGAATATATCTCCTCTACAATTTTTTACTTTTGCTCCTGGGCTGCAGAAACTAAGCCTCCCTTTTGATTTCTACGGATAAATTCTCATTTTATCATGGAGGCAGCAATATGAAGATGATTTTCAATCAACTGTTGCTAAAAATGTTATGCAATTTCCTCCACCATCATAAATGTTTCAAAAATGCTGGATATAAGATAATATAACGAGAGTAAGATATGATATTAAACAAAAAGAAAAAAAAAAAGCCAAAAAATAAATAGATTTGAAGAGATGGAAAAAAAAATTGGGACTGGGGGTTGTTGAAATATCAGTCCAGTGCTATATCTGAGCAAATTTATTATCTGGAAAAGCTGAAAAATAAAGCAATAAATAGAAAATCTGGTCCTGTAGTTTATTGGGTTATCCGTCAATAGTTTTTGCAGGATGTTATCGCTTTTGTTCTCCTCTATTGTGAGGTAACCAGTTAATACATGGTTCCCAGTCCAATTTGTTGAATCAGCCATCTGTCAGTTTAAAAATTTCTGCTTACCGTTATGGTCAAGGAAGAAATGTAAGTTCCAAGAGGGAGAATCATTGACCAGATAATAAAATCATATATGGAATGATACATTAGGAGGATGGACAGTATAAATTAGACAAAGCAATAAAGAATGAAATATGTTCTAACCATAGATGTTATTGTTGGAGCCATTACTGGCTTTGAAGTGAGCATGACCAAGAAATATCAAATATGCATTAGAAATAAAAACTTCCGAGGACTTGGATTGGTGACATTAGGCCTAGTTTCTGCATCCACTCATTCTTTTGAAGGCTATACTCTTATTACTTGTGCGTCGTGCCAAAAAATAAAAAAAAATAAAAAAATATGAAGTTTCAAAGGTGAAAGTCACATCCACTTACTCATCTGGAAGTGTTCTTTGTTATACACGAGTATTGTGTATAAATAAATGGGTCTCATATAAAGTATTTAACAATTTGAAAAATTTATTTTGTAGTCGTATCTCTGATCAAAAGTAATAAAAATTTGAAAGGTTGATTTTATAATTATACCTTAATCCTTTCTGATGTTGGGGCACAAGACACGTGCCTCCTGAAAATAAATCTTTGACTGTTTTAAGTGGTGATTTGATATTTACATTACACATATCTTTACCGATTTCATTTTTATTCAAACCTTACATTATCTTGGTCTTCAACTTTATATACTGACTGGAAAGATGCTAAATGACCTGTTTATTTGCAGAGTTAGCCATGAGTCTATTTTCTGGGTATAGGCATGTATATAATTAAGATGTTGTGATGTTTACCCAATGCAGGCACTCCTCGTTTTCATTCTTTATGTTCGCTGTACTGCCATTAACCCAGCAGATCCTGGTATCATGTCAAAATTTGATCCCGAGCTAACAAAGAAAGCAAAGGAAAAGCACAGATCACTTGCACAGGGTCTGCCAATAAAATTTGATGAAATGAGTAATGGGGCTCATTCTCCTTTATCATCGGCTTCAAGAAGTTCTAGAGCAGGAGCCAACTCAAGTAAGAGAGGTTCGGTTGAGTCTATGAGAACCACTAGTCAAGTTATATCTCCAAGAAGGATGTCATCTTGCCATAATTTTGGAGGAATAGTCTGTGTGATGTTTGTACATGAGGATTGCTGCAAATCAAATGAGGCAGCTGAACAGGAAGGCACAGGTGAAGATGCCTTGTTCTGCACGTTGTGCAATGCTGAGGTAGCTAATGGATTCCCACAATTTAGTTCTCTAATTACTTGTGTATGTCTCACAATTATGGTCACATAGGTATTTATCCAAAAAAATAGAAGGAAAAAAAAAATCGGAATGATGTGGCATAGCTTTATTTCTTTATTTTCTTATTAGCGTAGCCATATGTATATAAGATCAAGTTAAAGTTTTCATAGCTTGATCACAAGATCGATTGCAGTACCTGTTGGACATGTTAATGAAACAAAGAACTCGAACTGATAACTATTTTCTTATTATAATACTCTGAAGACATTTTGAGCATAAGATATATATTTTAGCACCTTGCTGATTCTCAAATCTGAAATCAAAATGCATTCTCTGACTTGTAAAGTTTATCTAGGTATCAGACGAGTAAAGAAAAAAAATTACATTGAACAATCCCACCCATTGAAGAAAATTCTGGTACTGCCACTGGATATTGGGCATTTTAAGCACGTGGTGATTCCTCATACTCATGGTTTATGATCGACGTCTTATATCTGTGACAAGTTGACTACCATTACTGAAAACAGTCTTCTTACCTATTCTATAGCAGTTCACTCTACTTCAGGGCATGTTTAATGTTGTCATATAAAAGTTTTTATATTGCATTAAGCTCATCTTTAAAGTTGTGAAAAAAATGAGCTGGCATAGACAGTTGGTTTTGTAGTTTACACTTGTTGGCTTTATTTCCTTTTATTAAGACCTTCAAAATCTCTATTGAATGTGTTTCACTCCCTGAGAAAAAGTGTCCACTCTCAGAAATATGCATGCCTTGTCCATGCTCACTTATCAATTATGTAAGAGAGAAACAATTAGTGATAGTCACATATTGTTCGAGTTGTCCAAGATCGTGAAGTGGTAAAAAAGAGTTGAATAAAATCAGTCCAAGAGCCATTAGAGGATGATAATAATTTTAGAGATCCCAAAAGTCAAAGTTATCTTAATTATGTAAAGTAACATGAATGAATGTATTTTGTCTCTTAACATGCATATGATGCAACATTGTTGTCATATTAGTTGCAAGTAAAACTAATGCCTGCACTCAAATCCATGTCTTGGTCAGAAACAATACATTGGTAATTGTATCACAGTTTACAATGTTTGTGTATGGTTGCTATCTGTTCTTTTTTTCAGACTCAACTTATATTATTGTTTCTTGAAAATAACATAGGACAGGATTGATGAATACTGGATGAGCTGAGTAGAAGTCATTCTTATTATGGTGCACAGAATTGAGCTGTGAATGAACCAACCTTGAAAATCAAACAAAGAGAATGATTGGAGATTAGGCACTGGATAGGAGTTCTATTTACAGTGAGATTTATATGCTTTAGAGATCGTTTTAGTTGATTAAGCAGCTTCCTATTTGGGTTGATAAAATGTCTATATTAAACAGCCTTGGCAATGTCTTGTCAACACCTCTCAAATTGGAGCCTTATGCACTGGGCTGATTCCTCTTCACTGGGTTTCTCTGTATGGTATAGAATAACCAATATTTAGTTTCATATGTTTGGAGGTCCAACACTGTCCAATCTTATATGAATTAGGTCTTCTTATAAACAAGTGTACTTACAGCCTTTTCCTATCACCCTCATGGATCTTTTTAACATATAGCCACTGTTTGGTGGGGTTTAAAATCATATTTATAGTATATTTAATGAAAGTTGATCAAATCTGTGGTTGAAAAGTTGTAGGTCCCATGAAAATATGTGGTTAAAATTAATTGTTGACTTTGATTTATATTAAAATCTGAATTTTAATCACTAGCAAATAGGGGCATAGTAAATACTTCGTGAGTTAGACAAAAACTGCTGTGTTTTAATAGTGAAGTCTCTTGAAAGTGAAATACACTGGTGATTTTTCTGGAAAAAAGAGACATTGGATTCTTTGCACATATATGGACTCTGTAAAATTCTCTTGGTCATGATTTTCTAGCATCTGAACTTCTTCGATAATTTTTAAATAATCTCCTCTGTGGGTACTATTAAATGGATTGAATATACTCTGTTTTAGACTGAAAGTACTAATCTCATGCAGATGGATGAGGTGAAAAAACGAGTTTAACTTTTGTGATCAAGTTTGCTCTCGGATATCAGTTTGTGTCATTATTTCTAGATGACAACATATTTATGTATACTGTGTTCCAAAACTTTCCTTCTACAAATTCCGTGCAATATTCTTTTTCAACCTAACTCGTATAGCTTGGTGTTGATGACCAAATCTGCTTCTTTGTAGGTATGCAAGTTCAGTAAACACTGTAGAAGTTGCGACAAGTGTGTGGATGGATTCGATCACCATTGTAAGGTACTTGATTCTTATGGTTACATTATGCATCTTTCATGCCTTCTGGTATTGTAGATAATAATTCCTTTAATTAAGGAATCTAACTTCATTATGTTAATTATTCCAGTGGTTGAACAATTGTGTTGGGCGAAAAAATTATGCAACATTTATATCACTGATGGCCATCAGTCTTTTATGGGTACGTTTGGAGGGAAACTGTGGGTAGAATGGTTGTTAAACTTTAGATCCCTTGCTCTGATCTCTCTCTCTCTCTCTCTCTCAGGTTGTTATGGAAGCTGGAGTTGGGATTGCTGTTGTAGTTCGTTGCTTCGTTCATAAGAAGAGCATGGAGGCTGAAATAGTTGATAGACTAGGAAATGGTTTCTCTCATGCCCCATTTGCAGCTGTTGTGGTAATATTACCTCTCTTATGATTTACATCAAAGCAGTGTTTTTCCCATTAACAAATAATGCAGAAGTTCTTATCATGATTAACATTTCATTCTGCAGATTGTATGTACAGCAGTGTCTTTATTGGCTTGCATACCCTTGGGTGAACTTCTCTTTTTCCATTTGATACTGATTAGAAAGGTCTGTACCTTGAGTTTGTTTTCTCTATGATGTACAATTTTTAAGTAATTTCTAACGAACTGGGAATCCAGTTTACTGTCTTCAAAGACTTCTGCAGTGAAATATTTCCTTTGGAATTGTACTAAATTATTTACAACAGATTGAATGTTTTAAAAGAGATGCACGAAATAGAGGATTTCTAAATACGAATAGCCGTGTACCTTGCTGTGTTGTATCAGGGAATAACAACTTATGAATATGTTGTGGCAATGAGGGCCATGAGTGAGGCACCTGCTGGAGCATCTATGGATTTGGAACTCCCTAACATCACATACTCTCCGTCGGGTTCTGCTACTACCGGCTTCAGCGTTGGAAGTTCATTGGGCCTGCAGTATAAAGGAACATGGTGTACCCCTCCTAGGGTGTTTGTTGATTATCAGGTGAACATTAGTATTACTTTCTGGTTGGATAAGACATACTATAAGCTGTTTATGGATATGCGGAATTCTGAGTGAGTTTGGCGAAGCTTAAATATAAGTAATTTTATAAATTGACTTTTTCTTTCTAGAAACGAAAGTAATAACTTTAACTCTTATTTTGCTTTTAGAATAAGTTAACTTATTTCCAGTTTTGATCGATAAAACAAATTATGTACTTTAAACTTAATTGGTTACTTATATATCAAAATTTTAAGCTTAGCTAAACATGCTCTATATGTGGCTGTTTGGTTTATTTACTTACCTCTCACTCGTGCACCTGGCTCTAGTTTCATTTAATTACATTTTTTCTGGCTGAACACTCACAATTCTCATGTGCTGGTTTATTATACACCCTGTCAACCTTCTATATGTTTAATGCCTTCCTGCGAACGGTTCGTCTCATGGAACATTTGACAGTATTGTAAAAAATACTATCTTGTATTGATCATAATGCAGTGGTTCTTCAAATTTCGTTCAATTTTTTCTTACCTGGGTTGATCACTCTAAAACACAATCAACTATCTTAACTTTCTGCTTTGTGAACTCTATCAAATAGTGTGCGCAAAGGATTGAAATTCTCTGGAAGCTAAATCTTTATTTTCAACTAAGTGGTGTCCAATTTCTTACTGATTTGCTTTCTGATCATGAACTTTTTGCCAGAAGTTGCAATTTGTGAAGGATAAAGAAAAGTTCACCTTCTATTAATTAACCTCTAACAATTCTTTTTGACGAGTTCCGTTATTTTTCTTAATTCTGCTATCTTTTTTTGTGATTATTAACTCTAAATTTACATCAATACTAGATTATTTCATAATTGTTCAATCTGCATCTAAACCATGATATCAGGAAGAAGTTGCACCTCAGCTGGGACCTGGAATGGTACCATCTACAGTCGATCCAGATGCTACTGGATTTGGTGAAAAGGAAAACAGAGCACCGAAAAGACAAGTTCGTATCAGTGCATGGAAGCTTGCAAAACTAGATTCCAATGAGGCCATGAAAGCAGCTGCAAAAGCGAGGGCATCGTCCTCTGTATTGCGTCCTGTTGATAACAATCGCGTGCTGGATTCTGAATTAAGTTCCAGTGAGGACGCTAGTGTTAGAAGCAGCTTGAGCACTGAGACTGGAGGAAACAAAAACATTAGGAACGAGTTGAAACTCTCTCCTTTGAGAAATTTTCATGCTCCAAGTCAAGGCAGCCGTGATGAATATGAAACCGGCACCCAAAGTCTGAGTAGCTTCAGCAGTCCCAGCCATGTTCACGAATCAGTAACGCTAAGTCCCCTTCCTCAAGCTCATGGTTTGAGCCACTTCGTTACTACTAGTTCCGCACCACAAGGTGTGGTTCCTGATCGCCCTGTAATCTCAAGAACTGTTCTCCCGGGTAACAATCCTACAGTGTTGCACACTTCATTAGGGTTCGATGAAAAGATCATGCAAAAGGGTAGCACTGCGGACCCATTACTACTCTCTGCTCCTGCTCCTGCCCCTGCCCCAGCTCTGGGTCTGGGTCCAACAACTTCTCTCCTCAGAGATGTTAAAAGGACATCTGTGGTTTGGGACCAAGAAGCTGGAAGGTACGTCTCTGTTCCAGTGTCAGCTTCAGAAGCCCGGAGAAAATCATTTTTACAAGCAGGAGTATTAAACCCTAATACAACACGGAGTAATTATGATAAGAGGCCTGCAGTTCCTCCACGGGATCCTTTGCAGCCACCTGCAGTAAAGCCTCCAGTCCAGCAGTCAGAGAATCTAACGTACACCGGGGAGTCCATCTTCTTTGGTGGCCCACTCTTGAGTGCTCCAATTAGGGATGGTTCGAGAGCTGAGACAGGTTCAAGTTCAATAGGTGGCCAAAATAGGTTGCATTTAAGTTTGCCTCGAGAAACAAGATTCAAGAGGGACTCTACCTCAAACCAGCTTCCAGTCTTTGTTCCGGGGGATTTTGAACCGAATTATCCATCTGGGTCAGGTCTGAAGTAGTAAATCTTAATCCCCTAGTATTCATTCTCTAATTATCGGGGTGAAATTGGGGAGTATTAGAAGAAACCCCTCGAGGGAGGAGCTTTTGAACAATCCAGAACCTTTTCCGATCAATTGCACCTGCAATCTGAGTGACTAGGTTCCGGCATCTTTTTCTTGATGGCGACTTTCCGATCATTAACACAAAAGTAGTCATTGTAATCAGAAATGATGAATGAGAGATCTACTCCACTTACCGGGTATAACCTGAATTAATTTCTCTTTTATGTATAAGCGAGCTTCATTCGTAGTCCTAGAAAAGATAAATTCTACCTGATTTGGTTGTACTTTGAGCTTGATAGTTGTTTCCCATTAATCCATTGCTCAGTTTGCTTGTTCACAAATCTTGGCTTGGCTTCCCATTTTATCCATCCATTGTTTGATTTTGCATGAACCCAAGTAAAAAACATGGCTTCTATTTTCTTGATGCTTTCAAGTGAAGGAAAAAGTCATCAAACGTACTTGTAAACTGTGTTCAGGGGAGTTATTGTCTATCGTCTAGTCGGAGGAGGTGATTAACCTTGCGATGGACATCAGTGCACGCCCCAAATGACTGAGACCCATTGGGAAACACTATCATTGAACTATATTTTAAAAGTATGATTGAACAAATATCTCTAAATGTTTCGGGGTTTGTTACAACCTGTAATGCCTAGAAAGTAAGCTCCTCAATTCAAAGCGATGAAACACAAACAGAATTTGCTACAAAAGCCGGCTAATGGGACATCGGTGATTTGGATGAGTTATAGCTTAATTATGTGTTAATTATATTTGTTTTGTTGAACTCAGTGTAAATTGGTGGAATTAGAAGAAAGGAACGAAAAAAAGACAAAAACGAAAGAAATTCAAAATTTGGGACCAAAGTGTAAACATAATAGTTGATTTGTACCATAAAATTATCATGGAAGATCATATATGATCAATTGGATGCAATTGGAGGTCAACAGAGTGAAATAAAGTTGAAATATTTTCACAAATTAATATCCAACTGAAAAAATTATGCTCCAAATTTTTAGCCTCAATTTACGACCCGTTTGGGGATGGCAATGGAGCGGTATGAGACGGGTCGACCGTTCACACCCCCGTCCCGTCAGGTATTTTTGTTACGTTGTCTCATCCCCGTACCCGATTAAAGCGGGACGGACGGTCCCCTGCCCCATTTATTTTTTATTTATTTTATTTTTTGCTTTTATTTTTTTTATGTCTTTAGTTGGTAAATATTATTACTTTTTTACTAATTTGTTAAAAACAACTTATGTTCTCTTTAAATGATGATAAATTTATTATTTTTATTCAATAAAAAACTTAAATTTGAAATTAACTTTAAACGANTTTTTTTCTTTTCCTTCTCATTGTTTCCCTGCTCCTTTTTTTTTTTCTTTTTTTCTTTTCTTTTTTATATCTTTAGTTAGTAAATATTATTACTTTTTTTTTTTTTTTTTTACTAATTTGTTAAAAACAGCTTATATTTTTTTTAAAAATAATGATAAATTTATTATTTTTGTTCGATAAAAAACTTAAATTTAGAATTAACTTTAAACAGGAGGTAGCGAGGTAGGGACTATGTTTCCCGTACCCGCTCGTACTCGCTTCGGGGTAATGATCATCGCCCCATTTACCCAATTAGACAGGTAATCTCCACCCCATTCAGGGTAGGGCCCATTGGTATCGAGTTGAACGATTTTTTTTGTCATCCCTAGACCCATTTTTCAGATAGCAAACATTCGATTAGAAGAATTGTAACTCTTTGAATTATCTTTCTAATACATGTTGAATCACCTCAATCGAATTTTGGGAGAGAAAGTTATGACTAAAATATCGAAAGCTATATAGAGACGAAACGACGTAATACACTAATTTTCATGACCTAAAGGCCATTTGGATCAATGGCACGTACGGTGGTTATACTTGTGTGCGCGTGGGGGCTATTTTTGCGGATGAATCAACATTTTCATTTCACGATTCAAACTCTTTTTGCAATCCAAATTAGACGTGATTTTGATCTATTTTATGGCGTTTATAAATACAAACACAAGGGCTACACATTGAAAAAACTCTCGTCTCTTCATACATAATAATATTATCAAATTCATCAAGAACAAATGGGTCAATTGCTATATGATCCGAGTGATATTTGTCTATGATTCTTCTTGTAATTTATAAATTAATATGTGAGACTAGATTCGTTTTTGCATTAGATGAAGATGAATCCCGCTGTTTATTTGTTTTAATTTAAAACCAGTAATTTAACTTAATTATTGTGTTTCTTAATTAGTTTTATATACCAATTGCATTATTTAATTGTTTAGCCACTATTTAATTAATTAGTTGTTTGTTGTAGTGTTGTGAGACTCACGATAAGTTTAAAACTCGACAAGATCAATATATGTGCAATAAATGTTAAGAATAACATTTATCACGTGTGTAATCATATAGATAATCTAAATTTTAATGCATTCTAATCATTTGAATTCAGATTATGAATAGATTTTAGTCATGATTATGATATATTTAATTTGTCTTGGAAAAAAAAAATTATATATCATAGTTTAGCAATTGTCAAGAACGTATGAATGGAATTGGAAACTAAATTACAAATCAAGAACTATGGGCGTAAGCGGTCCGATTTTACCGATTTTTGACAAATATTCAAACCAAATCGTTCAAACCAGTTTGAGAAAAATCCAAATCTAAATCAAACCATTTTAAACGATTTGAAAAAAATTCAAACCTAAACCTAACAGTTTGATCTGGTTTTAAACCGTCGGTTTCGCCGTATATTTTTTTTGTATGTCTACTTTTATG
>CAIGRS010016909.1:0-14677 GCA_903798395.1 Fraxinus floribunda
CCCCCCCCCCCCACCACCACCACCAAGAAAAAAAAATGAATATATTCTTCCTTAGCATGTATTTCTAACTTCTACACACAGGTGAGACAACCTTCTTCACATCGACTGTTGATAAACCATACACAAAGCACAGTACAAGGGGCAATCTCCACCATCGAGCAATTTCTTCATGCAAAGAGAGCTGAACGCAGAGCACAACAGGCTGCAAGTTGGCTCGCCGATATTTTTTATGCAATTTCTTTATGATTTTTAATGACTTCCAGGGACAATTTTTACATCAGTCGAGGCTAAATGTTATGTGTGTGTGTGAATGAAATATATTCCAGGCATCTAATATTGGTGAGCTCCCTATGCCTGGCTAGAGAATTCTTCTATTGCACTTCCCATTCAAATCAAGCAAAAAGCTTCTAGGCCTTTCGATCTTGCCGAGCAAGTTTAGCCCAAAGAGTGCAAGAGGGAAGAGAGAGACGTGCAATCACCAACTACGAAGACTAACTCTGGTAAAAGTGCAAATGTATGTTTGGCAAAGCTTTTAAGTGCCTATAAGTTGGTCAAACATCCTTTTCAACCACACATTTCTTAGGACTCACAACTTTTATCAACTTTTTAACCACACATTCTTTTGGACCTACTACTTGTAATCACTTAAAAGCTTAGCCAAGCAAGCACTATATCATGAATATCATTAATCTTGGTCATCCTAAAGATTTAAGAATGTTGTCAACTTTTGAATTTGTCAACCCTCTGTTCCCAGAATCAAAGACAAACAATCTGCTAATTTGTCTAATCCTAACCCCCCACCCCCATAAAACATAAATCAGAGAGAGAGAAGAGAAGTGCCACACGATAGCATAGGGGGTGGGGATGAGGAAGAAGAAGACAAACGATAGAAACACGACGTTTATGGTTCACATTAAATCAAGATGTCTCCAGAATCAAAATATAAAACAACGGCCAACAAACTTACATCATTGAGCCTGACTTCTAAAAGTGCCATGGCTTTCCTTTGTATCTCACCCTACATCCAAGAACAAATATAAAGGGCAAGAAGGATTTATTCTTCTCAAACCATGAAATAATGCCAGCAAACTTACGACAGTAAATAGCTTTGCAAGCCCACATCTTATGCTCTGACGTAATCGTCTGCACTCATCCTGAATGTAAAAAAAGTCAATTGAGCACAATATGATATCTCCAAAATATAAAGCAATAAAAGTTTGGTGTACACAAAAATATCCTTGTTTCTAGGTGTGCAAACAGGTTAACAATCATTGCCTAATGCATTTAATCCTGGAACTGATATGATTAGATAATTTTACATAATATCTGCTACGGTGACGTTGCTGTAATAGCTATGACACTGAAATGCATGCCAATCGCACCTAGAATATATTTTTAACTAATACTTTCACATTATAGTTTATTAAGAAACAAAATAACAAGAAATACTTACCCAAGTTTATTTAACATGGTCTCAATATTAAGAAATCATGACATTATTCCAATTTAATAAGATATTAAAGGTTGACAACCTTCGGCATTCTGTCTTTCACTGTGAAGGATTTACAAAATGCAATACTCTTAAAAGTTTTAAAGGTATTTGAAACTTAGAAACAAACAAAAAAAACAAACACTTCCATATTTAAAGTCTTTCCCTGAAGCAGGAGTGATGGTGGTAGTAGATATAATCTTTCAGGCATACACACTACACAGAGTTCAGAACAGAATTTTTCTGTAGCTTTAATTAATACTACCACCACCACTGCTGCTGTTTCGAAGCGAGATTTGAAATTAGGAAACTGGTTGTTGTTTTGTAATTTTCAGATAAATGCACTGGAAAAAGGAAGAGAAATTTGATGAATTTTTATGTGTACCTCTGAGAACTCTTGATTTGAAATAGAATCAATGGCTATAGCCTCTTTCTTGTCTAAGTTCAAAACTTTAAGCATGATATCTATTGTCCTGACACCAATTTTATAAGGCTCAGACACCTTACTTGTACCTGAGATTCCAGGTGACAATATTGACTTAATTCAGAAAATGTTTGCCTCTACATAGAGGAGTTAAAAGAAAACCAAAAGTATAATTTGAATGAAGTACGCATGTATACCAACAACATGGACAAGCCTGTATATTTCTTGCTTCTGATCATTACTTGATATTCGGATTCGCACAATCGAGCCAATCACCTTATCTTGGAACTTCTCCTTATCTTGAATAAGATTCTCCATTAAATTACGTCGTAAATAAATCAAATTAATGTTATACATATCAATCGCAGCATATTCATCAAAGTTTGTCTGGGGTTGTTTCTCTTCACCCTTTTTGCTTGTTTTCCTTTTTCTACTCTTATTTGCTTTTAGTAAGTCATAACTGTTTCCACCAAACTCTAGTTCATTTGCAACTGGGCCAACAAATCCAGCTGGAATAAAAGCATTTTTCTGAGTATCATCCTTAATGAGAAAATGGAATTCAAGAAGCTTTAACATTTCAATGTGACCAACACGAGGTTTCCCAAACAGATTTTTGAGTCTTGAATCACAAATAATTTGACTCTTCTGACGAGGATCCCGAAGATTATTTCTCTTTATGTAGTCAAGTAAGAGTGACTGGACATCAAACTGTGAAAGCACTTTTGTATCACCATTTTTCATGTATGAAACAAACTCCAGTAAGTCTTTAGATGCCCATTCAGTGTCTTTGTCAGTATTTGGCAGGCACGCGTCTTTTTCAATGTTTGACTTATGGTCTTTTTCAGTGCTGGGCTTGTCTGTATCTTTTTCAATACAAGGCTTGTCCATGTCTTTGTCAATGATTAGGTTATTAGAGCCTCCCTCAATGCTTGGCTCCACTATGTCATTGTTATGACTTGGCTCATCTGCCCCTTTAGCTCTACTCGGTTTTTCTGTGTCTCTGTCAATGCTCGACATTTTTGTGCTCAATAGATCCTTGTTTGGAAAACTAAGCTGTTCCTCGGACTTATTCAACTCCAAATGTTCACAAGACCCATTTGAATTAGCAACTTTTCCATTATGGACATTATGATGTACATGAGTTGATTGTAGCTTACAAGGCACTATACCCACACCCTTCCTGGGGTTTTTAGCTTGAGTAACCTCACTCATTGTCAACGATAGTTTCTCTTTCAAGTAAGTCCAATACATCTTGAAAAGATACTCCCAGCTAGTTTTGTCATCAAAATCTACTTGAACCTGCATAGATTAATTCCACTAGAATTGTCAGCATAAAGTTGCTACTGCACTACATGTCCACATGCAAGCAAGGCATTTGGTATAACTCGTAATCCGGCCCAATATGTAGCATATATATGTCGAACCAGTCTGCATGCGGCCTTTTAACATCAATACTTCCCATGCATCTATTCTGACATTTTCATCCAGACCATGACATTCTCATATTGCAAATATCTATAAATTTCAGCAGCACAAATTCGTAGAGGCTCTTAGGCTGTATGCAAATGTCAAGAGCATTTCTTTATTGAGTGAAGTACAATGGTATCAATATAAAAACTTCAATTCAACTATTAGATACCAAAGAACTTGTATGATATTTAGTAGAAGAGATTTGTTTATAAATTCACAAGAAATTCTATATAAAAGTTCATAATTACTAAGAATCTGGATTAGGACACGTTATCAAACATTGTCTTTAAAGGCATGAGAATTTTACTTGAGATTTCATGGTGAGTAAATACATCAAACATAGATTTTAGGTATGATTGGTAGTGATTTTAAGTACTTATAAGTAGTAGGTTCTACGGAATATGTGGATAATAAATAGGAAGTAAGTTCCGGGTATTATGAAATGTATGGATAAAAAATATGTTTCATGAGCTTAAATTATAATTTAAGCTTTCCAACGTGCACTTTCTAACATTTATTACACGTGGTATCCTAGGAGAGAGAAGAGATCACGTAAGTTATTTACCAAAAGTAGCATCATTCACGAGTGCAACCCTCTAATTGTGTGTGCCATGACATCTCTGTTACACTATCACTTGTAAAGGACACATAGATAGGTCTCATCATTCGAAGCAAAAGGTTTTGACAAATAGTGCTGTTTTATCCAGCTATGCATAAATCTACATATAATTTGTGAATTATATACAATTCCAACAATTGCATAGAATGGAAATTTAGACCCGAAGATCATTCCAAAATGGCTTCACTTCGCAATAAGCAAACTGACAATAAACTATGATATTTATTGCAGCCTCCCAAGCTTCAAATCCTCAATTTGATTCTAAATGTAAAATGGATGTCAACTCAGTTCCAAAAGAATTCTCGTAACAATCAAAACTAAACTTTAAAACTAATTACCATGAATGTGCAAAAACAACAATAATTGAAATAAATACCAATTTTCCAGGTTGGTACAACCTTTGGGTAAAATAATATAATGCATACAAGCATTGTTACTTTAGAAAACAAAAGTAGACAAACTAAATTCAGCTACCTTCCCCAGAATAGTGGAACTAAAAGAGGATGACTAAACACAATTAAACATGTTCATAATAAAAAGGTCTTTAGTAAACCATACAGGCTAGTGTCAATCCTAAGAATGAACCTGACACAATAAAAGCAAAGAAATATTAAAAGGCAATTATATTTCAGTTTAAGAACATGTAAAGGAGACAAATGTGCATACTGATTCATTGTTCGCTTGGTCTTTATTTTCAATTAGCATGATAGTCTTCATGCATGTTTTGCAAAAGCCTTTGTTTCCTCTAACACACACATAATCTGCATCTTTGGTGCATCCTTTACACAATGAATAAGTGCAAGTATAGCACAAATAATGGGAAGCCTTCCGACATACACTACATATGTGCCAACCTGAAAGCAATATCACAATTAGAATATTACATGGAGTGCTGCTAGTAAATAAGGACAAAGGTATTCTATAAACATCTGATTTCGTAGTTTTCAAGACATTACGAAAATATGCATGAAAAACTACTCACATGTAATGGGAAAGAAACTGAAAATTAGAACATAATACTAGGGTTAAGTCTGTTCTCTTTACCGTTTTCTGTTTTCGATTTTCTAAAACAGTAAAAACATGTTCTCTTTCCTATTTTCGAAAACGCGTTTTTGAAAACAAGTTTAAAATTTACAAAGAAAACCCAAAACGACAATCTTTTTAGGTATTTTCAGTTATAACTTTACCAAAATTTTCAAAACGCGTTTTTGTTGTTTTCAGTTACTATCACCCCCAACCACCACCATTACCGCTTGCAAAACACCACCAACCGCTGCCGCCGCCCCAACATCACCCCAACCACCACCATCATCGGAACCACCACCTCAGCCACAACATCACCCCAACCAACACCGTCGCTAGAATTACCACCACAGTCACTACCACAAAAATCGCCACCATACAAAACACCACAACCACACAACCGCCATATCACCGACCACAAAAACCGCCACCACACGGTGCCACCACCATCATCAACACCAACCACCATCATCACCGCCATACCACAGCCACAACCACCGCCACAACTAACCACCCACGGACCAACACCGGTTCCGGATATGTCTGCTTCAATTCCTCATCCCCACAACATTGAATCATCAAATTGGCCCCAATCGAGTCTTTAGCAGCCACATAGGACCATGGGTTACATGTCAATTGCACCAATTGATTCAGAAACTGCTCTAAGTTTCGAATCCACAACCAACAGTCACCGCTACAACCAACGGCGACAACCAAAAAAAAAAAAAACCACCGCCACCGCGTCCAACCAATGCCGCCACACCCAACAGCAGAAGAGGCCGGTCTTCGGCGCCGATGGCCTTGCGAGGTGTCGTGAGGAGGGGAAGAAGAGAGAGAACGAAATGAGAGAGTGACGGGAAGAAAGAGGGAGAGATGGGAAGAAAGGGAAGGAAGAGAACACATTTTTCAATTTTGGATTTTTGAGAATAATTTTTCAAAATGACAAAAAGAACAGATTTTCAACAATTTCAAAATGGACACTCAAAACACAAAATTCAAAATGATTTCAAAATTCAAAACGGAAAACTGAACACAAAGAGAACAGCCACTAAATAACTTCAATATCCATCTAAATACACAAATGCAACTTTTATAATTTGATAACAATGTATGTATGCATGTCCAAAACATCTTTACTAAATATGTTACTACAGAATAAAGCTCTACAAATTAAGGGAATTCCCATAAACACTAAAGACTTGAACTTTCACCATAATATGTGAAAAGATACTAAGTAAACATGATGGGCTAAGCTCAAAAGAAGTTTCTTCGGGTGCTTCTTTGGGGTGTATGTCTCTACATACTCGCAAAGAACTCCCCAAAGATACACCTTTCAAGCTCAAATGAAGCCTAACCAAAATTTTCACAAGAACTTAATAATACCACCAGAAAGATGGAAATAGCTGACTTTATTAATTTCATACAAATAGAAGAGCAACATACCGCAATTCCACTTGGCTTTTGATCTGAAAAATGCTTCATCCCGCTTGACACAAGCAGGATGATACGCCTTTGGACAGCCCCTATCCATTATAATAAACAAAAAATCAATTAACAACTAAAGAAATTTCTATTCATCACAAATCTTTCTTTTTCTAGTTTCAGAAGTTAATAAATGAAATTATATTAACAATAATATCTATAAACAGTCTCAAAGAACTATTAAATTAAACTAAGAAAAAAAGGTTAAAAAATCCTCACAAGATATTGAAAATCTTAAAGCAATTTACCAAAATTCAACTCACTTGCGATCACAAAGGACAAGAGAACCCCCATCAAAGCAAATGAAACAAACATCTTCCCCCTCCTCCACCTTTTTCCTCTTCACAGGAGGAGGCTTGACACCCACCTGCCCCCTCGGAGGCCGTCCCCTTTTATTCTTCATATTCTCAATCATCTGCCCTGTCGACAAAGCCACCAGAGGCGGATTTACCACAGGCGGCGTCTTCTCATCAACAGAATCTGCCGATGCACCCATCATAACTCCTCTCAGCTGTGAGTCCTCCATTTCCTGAACAGCCGGCAATGATCCACAATCTTCCGGCTTTCCGGTTGGTACAACAGTCTCATCGTCGTCAAATTGAGCTAGTGCAGCTAATAATGTTTCTATGTTTTCCATTAAAAAAAAAACTTGATGCCACCTAGAATTCACAATCCCTAACAAAGTGGTTATTATTTGACAGTAGTTTTTTCACACAGATACAATGTAGATACGAAAATGTACAGAAAGAAAAAGAGAATTGAATTGTACGATTGGCTCAGAATTCGGCGAAAGTGGAATTTGGGTGTAATCTGTGATTAACAGTGTTGAAAAATGGAATTGTACCAAGAATTTGGGTTGTGTTATTACATGTGGACGTGTTCGAGAGTCAAATGCAGAAAGGTGAATGGCGGGCCATCCCATGGCCAACACGTGATAACTATTTTCAGACTTTTTTGTAGTGCTATGCTGGGAGCAAAATATGGACTAATCAACTTTTGAAAACTAGCACGGACGTCGACTCGAAAATAATAAGATTATAAGAAGTCGAGGTTTGAAGGTACTAATCAAAGTCGAATTGGTGATAAAAGAATATCAAGAAAAGGAAAGGAAAGGAAAAGCAAAATTCCAAGGTTGACTCGACAAATTTACAGGTTAATGGTCATGTTATGCCTTTCTCTACGAGGACCCCCACGTGATCTCAACCATCTTACATAGCAAACGGTTCGATGATCCCACACCTTATACATTAACATGAGGCGAGCTCAAGTACGGAAAACCCACTTTCCCCACGAAGTAAAGCTAGACCAACCCCATTACACGCAGATCTCATGGGAAGAGCTGGTCAAGGACGAGGCGATGAAGGGAGCTTAAACAAATTTTGTATTATGAGATTGACAAGACAACTCACTGCAACTACCGTCGCCACCAACTTATTTGTTCAAGTCTAAAACCGCAAGCTAGGCTTTAGGGATACAAAAGTGGTATTGGCATTTAAGGCTGTGATTGATTGATACACATGACAAGAAAGATAGTCATTTGGATGAGACCACACACATTGTCATCCAACGGCCTTCATTCGTCTTGTCCAAGTATAAAATCTCACACTTAATGTCATCGAAAGGTAATACAAGTTTAAACTCTCAAAACTATAATCTTACTACCATACTTTCGACTCATTTCTCCCCAAAGCCAACCCCCTTTTTATATTGGAGGCTTACATTTAAAGCTCTCTCACACTCATACAATTATTTCTTCAACTGACTTGACCGTCGAGTGTGCGTGGCTAACTTCACCCCTCCCGGAGAAGGCCATGTATGACTAACCGTTCGTCCAAATGTGTAGGAACTAAGTTTGCAAGGACATGAAGGGCCTTGGGATTTGTTCGCCATATCATCGGTACATTTTTTTAGGGTCAACAGATTGGCGCAGTCTGTGAGAAGCTCAACACTATAACCAAGAGTGTCCTTGTGATAAAAGCCATCAAAAAGTAAGCAAAGCCTTGAAGAAATGCCTAGTTCTTGAAAAATGAACCACTGCAGAAAGGAAGCACTTAGAAACTTGTCTTTAGCTCAAAGTCAAGAACACATTATGAATTTCATCCACTACGACTCGCAAGGCAGAAACAGACAACTTGAGGCCTCTAAAGAATAAGTATTCCGAACAAATGTAAACATGCATAACCCCCATCACTAATACGGGCGAGGCGATACCGCTACATGTCTAGCCAAGGAAGTGGGGAGATGGCCACAAACATGAGGAACATGGCCCAACAAAATGCTATCATACAACAATTACTCATACAGATGCACCAACAGGTGGGGTGTCGAATGCCCCAACAGAGAATGTTTTCCCAAGAAGGCGAAGAAAATGATACG
This sequence comes from Fraxinus floribunda, assembly GCA_903798395.1. NCBI lineage: Eukaryota > Viridiplantae > Streptophyta > Magnoliopsida > Lamiales > Oleaceae > Fraxinus > Fraxinus floribunda. Next base: position 8,884 of record CAIGRS010016909.1, read on the forward strand.
ATGACATATCCTCAAATGCACAAAAGGGAGCTCAGCCCAGTGGAAAGGGAAGTGAGAATGGATACATCCACAAATTATGCCACTAGCCAACCCAGTGACAACATGCTACAGAATGGTAACTTCCCACCAGAATATGCTAAAGAACGTGGACCCCAGAGGTTCGCCAGTGTTTTTGACAAGATCAGACCATTAAGGCCTAAAAATAGGTCTCGTCAGTCACCTCCCCAATTCAAAGAGGACCAAACCGTGATCAATGATATGAATCTCAGGGGGGTTTCTCCTCCTCCCCCACCTAGAAATAGGTGGGAGAGAAGGAACGCTGTGAACTTGAGAAATCAAGCAAAAACTTCACGACCCCCTCATTACCAAGCTGAGGGTAATGATTCAGACAGTCCATGCAAATCCTTTGAATTGGATGATGATGACGAAAGTCTTCCATTTTCCCAAAAGTTGAGAAACTCCCCTATCCAAAATCACTTCTGCTACAAAATATGAAGGAAATGGCGACCCGACGAAGCACCTCAACAATAACATAACCCATATATCTCTAATGGGAGCCTCGCCAGCGCTAAAGTGCATAGCGTTCTATCTTACAGGGCTGCTAAAATCTGGTATAGCCGTATTCCGGTGGCAGGATCAAAAGTTGGCCAGAGCTGAAGAAAGTCTTTCTGAACCAATATTTTTTCTAGTAAAGAAAGAGAAGCCCCAATCCATAGGCTGCAAGACATGAGGCAGCAGGCAGGCGAAGCTCTAAAAAGCTACCGGCTCTGAGATGAGGCATCAACAAAAACACCTTCTTTTGGAGAGACATACGAAACAAGAATCCCACCTCATATAATGCCTTAGTGGAAATGATGAGGAGCGAAATTGCAAATGAGGAGCTCATAGATCATCGCAACCGGACGTCAGTGGGACTGCCCCCACCCCAAAGACATAGGAAGGGGCCAGTGTCCCACAATGAGGAGCGAAATTGTCAACGAGGGGCTGATTGAGCACCGTAACCGAACTTCGTTTGGACTCTCAGCGCCTCAAAGAGAGCGACGATGTCCTATATCACACTTGGTAAACTAGCAATGGACCCAATCAGGACATACCATCATCCCCACCTCATGCCGGCACTAGCTACTACCACATTAAACATATGCCCTCATTGGCATACAAGGAGGTCAAATTTGAGGCACAAAGACAACCGAATCAATCCAGGGGAAGGAGCAAGAAGCTTAGAAATAGGCAATACTGCACCTACCATCGAACTTACAGCCACAACAATGAAAATTTCATGTCCAAATCATACCATGCGGAACCAACGGACTCCCATGTTCAGAAGAGAAACTCGCATCAAGTACAATAGATGCATCCCAATCTAAGCATGAACGAGAACCTAGACGCGGAGAGGTGAGGTGACATCGCACAGGTGATACGCCTAGGCAGGGACACGAGGAGGAAAGAAATAGGCCAATAGACATTCAAAGGCCAAGGAGAGATTACCCTCTGTCGATGTAGATAATGACCCCATCAAGGAGATTGATACTATTATTGAAGGCTCATATGTGAGAGGAGACTCAAATAATGCTCAAAGAAATTATGCAAGAAAAGCCCAAGGTCCTTCCATGATGAGCTATTTGGTCAACAGCACTCCCCTATGGGTTTGGGAATGCCCCATCAATAACCTTCTTATAGGAAGATGCCATTGGGGTTCATTATCCCTTTGAAATGCTTTGGTGTAAGAGTTGTTGTGGCCATAAATGGTCTCAACCGCATGTTGGTGGACAATCGGAGTTCTGTCATCATCCTATTTAGACCCACCTATGATAAAATGATGATAAGTCACAAGCTCACCCCATGACTGTCCCGTTGTAGGGTTTTACTGGCGACGATATTGTTCCTATAAGGATAATCACGTTGGCAGTAGAAATGAGAACACCATCACTTACTGCCCATCACTTTATGGAATTCTTTGTTGTAGATTGCCAATTCGCCTATCATGAAGTGTTAAGGCGACCTGCTTTGAAAGAACTTGTAACAGTCGCATCCATACACCACTTGTGCATGAAGTTTCCCACTGATAAAGAGATTGCTATGGTGCTAGGAAATCAGGTGGGTTCGAGAGAATTCTATCTCAGCTCCCTCCGAAAGTCCAAGCCCCGCAGCTTAAACATGGTCTTAATGGATATTGAGATGGTTAATGCACTTGAAGAAGGTTCTACCCCCAAATAAGGGGGAGACGTCAACATGGTAGATACTTCTAAAGAATGGGTCATCAATGTGGATTTGGACCCTAGGGTCACGAAATCGAACTCACAACCAACCCTAATAGAGGAGCTAGAATCTTTCCCAATGGATCCACATGACCTTACAAAGATGTTACAAGTAGGGAAGAAATTTGAGTTAGAATAAAAGAGCTCAAAGGCTTCTTGCTTAACATCTTAGACATGTTTGCATGAAAGCACGAAGATCGACCCTAAAGTTAGCTACCATCATCTTAATGTGGACCCCAAGTTCACCCTTCATAGGCAAATGATGATAGCCTTGAACCCAGAGCAGTAGGAAGCCTTGAAATAAAAGGTATAAAAACTTATATCCCATGAGATCATAAGGGATACAGTATACCAAAGGTGGATATCAAACCCAATCTTGGTAAAGAAGCCCAACGACAAGTAGAGAATCTGCATAGATTTCTCCAACCTCAATCAATCATGCCCAAAGGATAGCTTTTCGCTTCCAAGGATCGACCAGTTGGTTGATTCCACTACAAGGCATGATCTTTTAAGCTTCATGGATGCAGACTCTGGGTACAAGCAAATTCCCATGTACGGCGAGAAGAACACTCATTTATCACCGATAGAGGCATCTACTGCAATAAAGTAATGTTGTTTAGCTTGAAAAATGTTGGGGCTACCTATCAGCGGATGGTCAACAAGATGTTTGCCAACCTTATAGGTAAAACAATAGAGGTATACGTTGATGACATGTTAGTAAAAAGCCTCAAAACTGCCAACCACATCGAATACCTAGTGGCCACTTTCAAAATCTTAAGGAAGTATCAGATAAAGTTAAACCAGTTAAAGTACGCCTTTAGTATGGCTTTGAGGAAATTTCTGGGCTACATGGTCAACCATCGGGGCATAGAAGCGAACCTCGAAAAAATCAAAGCCCTACAAGATATAAAGTCCCCTTGCAAGCTTAAAGAAGTGTAGAGTTTGACGGGTTGACGGCAACGCTGAGCTACTTTATCTCCAAAGCAATAAATGTCTCTCATTCTTCAAAGTTCTGAAAAGAAGAAAGAAAATCCAATGGAATGAAGAGTGTGATGAGGCTTTCTAAGGGCTAAAGAAGCACTTGGGGTAAGCATCCATCCTCTCGAAGCCCAAAGAAAGAGAAACGTTGATCTTGTATTTAGCCGTAAGCATAGAGGCCTTAAGTTTAGTACTGTGAGGTAGGAAGGAGGTATGCAATGCGTGTTTACTACGTAAGCAATGCCCTTTTACCAGCTAAGTTGCGCTACACAGATATGGAAAAGCTTATTTTATCCCTTATGATCGCTTCTAGAAAGCTTAGGCCCTATTTCCAGCCCACGGTATACATGTGTTGACGAGCCTTCCCCTCAAGATGGTTCTCCAAAAATCGAATGTTTCTGAAAGGCTAATGCAATGGACAATGGAATTGAGAGAATTTGACATTTTATATCGGCCAAGGACCTCAGTGAAAGGGCAATCAACGTGACTATGGAACTAGCACACCCTCCCAACCTGGAAATTGTTTGTTGACGGATCTTCTAGTAAAACGGGCTCCGAAACCGGTGTAGTACTGGAAAGCCCAGAGGGCCATAAATTTAATGGTGTAATTAGGTTTGGTTTCAAGACATCCAACAACATGACTGAGTATGAGGTGTTGCTAGCAGGCCTCAGACTATCAAAAGAGTTACAGGTCAAGAGCCTATGGTTCGTAGCGATTCACAGCTAGTGGTAAGTCAAGTTAATGGTATTTTCGTAACCAAGGATAAAGGCATGGCAGCGTACCTCAAAAAGGTGCTGGATTTCCTCCTCTTTTTTGAAAAGTTCGAGCTAACCCAGATAGGGGTGGGCAATGGGTCAGGTCGGGTTGGTTTTGGGTCAAAACTGACCCGACCCCATATACTCGATTTTGGTCTCTTTCAAAAATCGACCCGACTAGGCTCCTATCCTAAACCAACCCGACCCGAGTCGAGTCGGGTCGGGTCCCCCCTGTTTTAATTTCATCTCTGATTCCAAAAGACACTCAACAGAGAATTAATGGAGGAGAGAAGAGAAGGGGACAAGAACAAGAACACCTACAACTGCACCATCCAAAGCCCAATCTTGTATTATATTTTAAGTAGTAGAAATGAGATAGATTTATAGGCCAAAAAGTTGTGAAAATTCTCTTATGCTTCAAGAACATCGGTCATGGTTTACCTGCAAGTGTGGATTGAAGCCATGGAGATCGATTTATGTTACTCTTATTGTGACTGTCAAACAACCAATAGTGTGATGACACCTTATTCTTTGCCTCTATCATTTTCTCTTCTTTTTGCTTTCAAAAACATAAAAAAAAACACACAAGAGATAATTACCTTCACTGGTATATACTTCCTTTTTACACAGTTCACCTTCACTGTGCACGAGAAAATGCATAAAGAATCACCGAAGAGAGGTCTATCCTTGATTTATGGGGCTTGGTGGAGGTAGCGGCAGAGAGACGATGGAGTTCGGAGGCCGCTCGTTCCCATCAAATCCCACTTGCAATTGTTCCAACAGGGTTTCACATAATAGGATTTTACTGGGTTGGGCCGATTTTGGGCATAACCCGACCCGACCCGACCCACAATTATTTTAATTTTATTTTACCCTGCCCGACCCGACCCTACCTGAAGTTTTTCGAGCTGTGGTTTTCAAGCCCAATCCTAAACCTAGATCCCAAAAGCTGAGAACATGCACGCCGATGCTCTGTCAAAATTGACCAATAGCAAGGATTCAAAATTGCTTAAAATTGTGCCAATTGAATACCTCTCTAAACCCTTCATATCTAAAGGAGATAGGGTAATGTGGAATGAAGGGTCCCCACAGTTGATGCAACCGATCATTGCGTACCTCAAAAATTAAGCATTGCCAGAGAATAAGGAAGAAGCCCGCAAATTCATGTGCAAAGCCGCCCACTATGTGCTTTAGGAAGAAGTGCTTTAAAAGAGAGGATTTTCATGTGACATCCCTAACTTAATCTTCGAGTGTTACATACTAAACATAATAACATCTGCCTTTGCTACATGTACAAACTCTTAAATAAAATTTAATACATACTGGAAACTTATTTTCAATTCATAGTAAAATATCTCTGTAAAATTTAATGGCCAGAAGTAGTGTATGCTGACCTGAAATTATTCTTTGCATATACGAACTCGGAGCTGTCACGACTAATTGGGGCAGCCAGTTTTAATATTTTTATAAAATTCATCCCAACTTCGTTTTCTATGAAATCTATAGCATTAGAAAGANAAATATCTCTGTAAAATTTAATGGTTAGTAGAAGTGCATGCTGACCTGAAATTATTCCTTACATATATGAACTCGGTGCTGTCACGGCTAATTGGGGCATCTAGTTTAAACATTTTTATAAAATTCATCCCTACTTCATTTTCTATGAAATCTATAGCATTAGAAAGATTATTTAAAATAGTTTCTTATGTTAAAATATGGAAAATTTCCAAAATCATATGATATAGACGTTTTACTAAAAACAGTGAGGTACTGCACAGAAACTTCAGATTGACCTTTTGATG
>CAIGRS010016913.1:0-12638 GCA_903798395.1 Fraxinus floribunda
ATAGTATTTTACGATCTGGTACCTTATGAGGCTAATTGAACAGTGTGCTGCAATAAGATATTACTTCCACTACTTTCTGTTGGCATCATAAGCTCTTTCTTTATGGATTGAATCCAATCCATTATCGCACGTGACCAAACTTCATCGTCTACTGTAAAGTCTGTCACCAAGGCGAATGCCTAACACATATTATTGTACCTCAATTATCCAGAGTACTAACCAACCCAACGTAGTTAATTCTCTGTTATTCAACAGCATGATTACGAATCAACACTGTAATCACGTGTCTGCAAAATTATTCCATGGAACTCGAACAAGTGGCAACTGACTATTGCCACGCGTCTCTTTCTGAAATGAGACAAAAAATGTTCTTTTTGTTTGTCGATTGGCACACACAACATCCTCCCGTAATTCATACGTCATCCCCAAATGTCCCTGCGAAGTAGATATGAGGCCGCGATAAACTTTCCCCGTAAGCTCAGCTTGAACTTCCTGAAATTTGGAAGAAGATTGGTGTACATAGGGGGCACCCCCCTCCAATAGGGAGCACCATGTGTCCATTATGGACACCATTATGGTGCCCCTATATTGATGTAGCACTTCCCAATTTGGAAATGGTGTACACCAACTCAAATTGCTTCTCCATTTTGTATGTTGTAGCACATGGTACCATCTATGAGAAAGACTTGAAATTTGATTGAAATTCCTTTTCAACCTTATTTTACAGTAGTCATTCATACTGTTCGACAAACTGTTTCGACGAAGTCTTTGAATGCACATAATCGTCAGAGAAGGCGTTCATACTCTCACTTCGTTGTAGTGATGGAAAAAAAAAATTGCCCCACCCCGACGCTGCCTCACCCGCCCCGACTGGTTGGTGGGGTGGGACGGGACGGGGAGGAGGTGCTCCGCCCTGAAGCGCCCCGAACCCATCCTGTGAAAAATAAAAAAATAATTAACTACAAATTTTTTTAAAAAAAATTAATTAATTGGAAATTTCTTTTAAAAAAAATTAAATGGGGAAAGAAACAGGGCAAGCCCTTGCCCCGTCTCGTCCCCCGTCTTTGGTGGGGGAGTGACGGGACGGGGCGGGGCGGTGACAGGGCGGGATGGGACTGGGTGCCTCGCCCCCATTGCCATCTCTACTTCGTTGTGTTGTTAACATCTCAGCCCTCCATTCTCATACAGTCCCATCAACCAGTAATTATCATGTAAGTTGAACTTATCGATCATTGCTCTCCAATTGTTCAATAAATTGCTAATCATATACCAATCCATGAATAGTCGAAAATGTTGAACCCATATCCATGTGATATCCAAACTTATCATGTAACTTCTTCGAAATATGCTGTAATTACTATAGTTAGGGACCTAGGTTGGAAATTCCCGTGCAGTTGATACTTCATGCTCCCGTCTCTGTACTTCCAACTTTTTGGAATTTTGTAGGTCTGACAACGATATTTAGAGCTCATAAAAGTCTCTCTATCTCAATTCTTACTTCCAAATTTCTGTATTGTGATCCAAATGTTGGAAGCTATTCCACTATTGTTCACACCCAAATGCAACCCAACAATTTCGCTTCCTTTTCGCAGAACTGTAAACTTGAAGCACCCATTTTTCAATTCAATTTCTTGCTCACTTTCCAAAAAGTTCAAGATTAATGCTGCAAAGAAACAAGAACAGGTTCCTGAATCGAAGCCACAGAATTCAGGTCTGAATTGTATGCGGGTCTTCTTTGTTTTGTGCTTATAAAATTGTAGGAAAACTGAATTTTGTCCTGTTTGAACTGGGCAGATGGAGAAAATAATTCAGTAGCCGAAAAGGGTAGTGGTGAAGGGTTTGATTTTGGATGGTTGCCTGTTTTTCCTCATGTCTTGACTGCTTCCTTGTCCAATTTTCTATTTGGTTATCACATTGGGTAAGTTACAAATTCCCTTTTTCTTTCTGTTGAGTTCTTGAATATATATGTATACATTGGAGTGTAAACAGAAGGCTAATGATCGTTAATCTTGACTTGGAGTGAGCTCATTAATAGCTTGTTCAAAGTTCAACTCAAACAATTGAGGGCCCCTTAAATTGATTACGGTACTCTAAAGCTCGATTGTAATAACGCTCATGTGATCTTAACTGAAAGAAACGAATATGAATTTGTGTACCAAAAAAAAATGCTTGTTATGATGAAGCATGCACAAATTGTTTTGTTTTCTAATGGAAATATTTGTAGCCACATAAACATAACACAGACAGGGACCAATATTCGAAGGGGCTCAAGTCCTATATCAATCAAGTGAATATAGTGAAGTTTTATCCAAACAATAGGCTTCGGGGACTCCTGTTCATCCGTGATTATCTTGTCCATATTCTAGTAAACAGTTTAATTTGGTCTTGGATATTTACCTGCTATGCCACCACCCTAAGCAAAACATTTATTGTTACCTCTTTTTCTTTACTTCCCTTGTTTTTCTGTAACTATTTTGCAGTGTAATGAATGGCCCTATTATCTCTATCGCCAAAGAGCTTGGTTTTGAAGGGAATTCATTTCTTGAGGGACTTGTGGTGAGCATATTTATAGGTGGTGCATTTATTGGAAGCATAAGCTGTGGTTCTCTTGTTGATAAACTTGGTTGTCGTCGCACCTTTCAACTTGACACGATACCTTTAATTCTTGGTGCAATTGTAAGGTAATTTATTTTGGAAGCTTTTAAGTCTAGCTGGATCATCATCTAGTTTATTTTCTCAATTTCGTCGTCGTTGTACATAATTTTAGAAAATGTTAAATTGCTTGAATGTTGAATAGATTATAGTGGAAGTTACCTTAGACCTTTGTAAGGGATAATGTTAATTGGGTAGGGATTAACACGCTTTGGAGCTCTCTCTAATAGGGTATGATGTATGACAACTCTAAAATAAAACCTTTCATTTAGACATTTGTTTCTGAATTCTTCAACATGTATTTGGCATTTGATGAATTAATTATGAAATTTAAAATATAAGTTTTGAGTGCAGAGAAAATGGTTTGTGAAGTTTGTAAGTATGTGCGTCGTATTTGAGGGAAAAACAAGCAATATATACGCTCCATAAAGGCATATCACACATATACCCATGTAGATACACACAATTTATAAATGGTATACTCTGATCAAAAGAGAGCAAAGTTTCAAGATGATACTGTTAAAATATCTACCTGAAAACCAGTTGTAAATGAGTAGAAAGGCTGCACAAGTTGATGTACTAGTTTGAGAAGTGTTATTTAGTCAACCTGCGACAAGCTCTATACTCTTCCTCGTGTGACATCCCACTTGCACGTGATTAGGTGAATAGAAATGAAGAATAGATGTGAAATACTGCGAACTGTGATGGCTGCTTCTTATCATTTTATTAAGGCCAACAAAATCTCTTTGTGAATGTAAAATTGTATATGATCTTCAATATCAACTATCCGTGATTTGGCCACTCGTTTACAAGGCAGGAATCAGGGGCAGGGATAGGTGGGAAAATGGGGTGAATGGAGAGAAGAAGGGAGAGGCGTAGGCTGGAGCCGGCAGTGGGGGCAGCAGGTGGGGTTTGGTGGGGGAGGGGGTGGTTTGGTTTTTTTCTTTCTCCTTGCTCTTTTATTTACTTTTCATTGAAAATAAGTCTTCAATCATTTTAGCATTGAAAAAGCAAGTCGTGTAACAATTGCATGTACATTTAATGGAGAATGGATGGAAATGGTCCACTCGGATCTAGGTGCCATAAACTTTAAAGGTTGGGGACAAATTTGCCTGCGAAAAGGTTGAGGACATGTTTGTACAAATTAAATGGGTTTGAGACCCGTGCTGCAATTTTCCGTTGATTTTCCAAATAGGTTAAAACTAATAAAATTATTAAAATCTGAGTGAAGATAAAAAGACAAGAATTTTACTACATGAATATGATCACCAGGAACTCTTTGAATTCCAAAACCTCTACATTGGGTATTGGAAGTTCCAGTTTATCTTTTGTTGTCCTTCATTTTTTTTTTACTATTTGACATTTGACCTCATAATTTTTGACAGTGCACAAGCTCACTCGTTGAATGAAATACTATGCGGGAGATTTCTTGTTGGCCTTGGTATTGGCGTGAACACAGTTCTTGTTCCTATTTATATTTCAGAGGTATTAATGAGTAACTACATGCTGCCTTCTCGAGAACAATATTCTCTATGTGGATTGTATGATTTCGAGCTGTCTACTTGTGAAGTTGCGTACATGTTTTCTGTGGATGCTTTCTGTCCCTCTGAAATCACAGATTTGTACTTTTTACCGCGCTTCTTGTTCAATCATTCAAGCTTTGTACTCATGAAGTTGCATTCATATTTCCTGTGGACGAATTCTGTCACTCTGAAACTCCCAGACTTGGTTTTGGTGTGTTCTACCGTACTTAGGTATACTTATGTCACAACCTTTCAATCAATATCTGGTGGCTCATACTTCCAGTGCGATTAAACGCTATTTTTACTATAGTACATACAATGCATAATCTCTCACAACACTCGATTTCTTCTGTGTTTATTATATTTATGATCTGTTGGCACCCACCCAAGGTTATAAAAATTGAGATCCCTGTAGGATGATCATTTGAAGGATATTGATTCTTGAGGATTAAAGTTAGGATCGTACATCATAACGATCGTTATATCAACTGTTCAATCTAGTTATGTAAGGCCAAAAATGATTGCAATCTTAGAGGTCCATAACAAGTTGAGACCTTCCACAGAACGAAGATCTGTTTAATGGTTTTTAAACATAAGAACTGTGGAATTTAATTTCAGAATTTGGATCTAGATTTAAGCAACCATGCTTCAGCACCCTGCCACTTCTTTCCAATCTTCATATTCAATCCACTCTTCCAGCATCACTTTGCCTTCTTTCTTCAAATTGTCATAGACGGGAACCCTTGACTTCTGCTGGTGCCTCCCCATTTTCAGAACAACTGAAGTATCTAGGTCCTTACTGCATTGGGCATTTTCGAGTAAGGTGATTGCAATCATTTCAGGAAAAATAAAAAACGATGAACTTACTACTCTCTTTTCAAGTAATCAAAATATGGTTCCTAGAGGACTCTGTTTTTGGTAGCTCCTATCTACAAAACTTATGCAACTATTAAAAAGAAATATAGTTTGTTGAAGATGCATGGAATTTAACACTCTGTGTGAAGATTTTATGTGGTTTTTCCATCACTTCTGTTTCCTTGGGGTTCTTGAAGGTTGTGATTTCTTGACCATAGTGGGTGACCAAACGCATAACAGCAAATGGCAATACAAAAATACATTAAGCCATGTCTCCATGACAATATATCTATATTTGCATGTTGCAGGGCTGATAATTTGTACCTTAACCATTGTCAATCACTTATTAATCGTCTTCCATACTTATTTTGTAGGTTGCTCCAACGAACTATAGAGGTTCATTGGGGACCTTGTCACAAATTGGCACATGCCTAGGAATTATTATATCACTATTTTTAGCATTCCCTTCAGAAAGTGATCCCCACTGGTAAGAACCTTTCCTGCAGTGGCTAATAGGGGATTGAATACCGCATATGATAATCTTTCACTCTCTTCAGACAGTTGTATCTGCTTACTTTGGGAATTGCCCTCCTTCAATATTTATTTATTTATTTTACTCACTTTTCCCCTGGGAGAGTGGTGTGTTATATTGCAATTTCAAAAGAACATTAAATTTAATATATAAAAAGAGGCATTAAATATTTTTTTCAAGGTTTGCCAATTACTTTTTTGCATTTTCTTGCTACCTTAATCTTTGCATGTTTCTGGGAGTGGAGTTTGAAGCATTATGTTTTTCAGGTGGAGGATAATGCTATACATTGCCAGTATCCCTGGCTTTGTTCTTGCACTGGGTATGCAGTTTGCAGTTGACAGTCCCCGCTGGCTATGTAAAGTATGTATTGTTTCATTTTTTGATATAAAATGAAAAGTTTGTTAAGAGAGAACTGGAGAAATCCAAACAAAGAGGAAACTATAACCCTAAGTTGCATCTATTTATTAAGAAAGCAATTCCAGCTCATCTATGAATCAACCAAAGATGTCCTGGGTGAAGGCTTTTACTGTTCTACAGGCTTCTTCCTATGAGATGCGAAGAAGATACTTAACCCCACAGAAACGAAAATAGTAAATTGTTGCTCAATGCATTCCTTGATATCCAAATGCATCAAGTAATTGGAAAGGACATCAAAATAGTTAACATATTTATTACTGCCAAATGTCTTAAACCCTGTTAATTTCCCTGTGCAGTCAATAATTAAAAATATGAACCAGTACCACAGAAAATTAGATGGAGCATCTGAAGAATTACAGAACACGTAAAAGCTTTACCTTGGAGGTAAATGTATTTCCATGTGAAGGAGCATAAAAGAAATAGCTTTATCTCTGCCTTTGAACGAGGATTGCAAAGAAGGATATGAAAATGAAAACTTCTTTGCCATCTAGGTTCTAAATCCTACTATTTTGAGAAGTGGTATGCTAAAAATTTGGAAGGATAAAAAAACCATTCATCAACTCATCGTTGAGATTTCATATTTTTTATAGTCCTTTGTGTTCCTAAAGTCATTGGGGAACTCTGTAGGCAGGGAGATTTGATGATGCTAGAGAAGTTATAAATAACATCTGGGGGCCTAGGGAGGTCGAGAAAGCTATTGAAGAATTTCAGTCTGTCATTAGGAATGATGGTGCTGACTTGGACAGCAGTTGGCTGGAACTACTAGAGGAGCCACATTCTAGAGGTTGTATCGACGGTATTTCATGTGTTAATTTTCTTTGTGCTTTTAATCTTATCCGATTAAGGTTATTCATATAAGTGAAAGTGTTCATACAGCTTTTCAAAGGCCTAATGTAGCACATTGTTCCACTTTGCATTTGTTCTTTGAGTGTTTCAGAGGGACCTGAGTTTACTACTCAGACCAGTTGGTTAAGCTCCATTAGATAGCCAGGCTAGTAGAATCATGTGAATTGTTCACCTATTTCTATGATTTTTTTAGGAATTCCTTTTTGCAGTGCTTTGTAGCCCACTAATTCTGAGAAGTGTTGTCTCTTTTGAAAATATGCACGAATGAGCAAAGATGAACTCCAGAGAGAAATTCAAGGAGTTACTTTTTTTGTCACTGCTCTGAAATTTACCATTATCAGTATCTGAAGCATAACACTTTATTCAAAACTTCACTCTGAAGTAATTAGGCCTATGTAATTCTATGGTTTGATTAGCATTGCTATTTTGCATTTGACTATGAGAAGCACATTCATCCTGAGTTGACTTCATCTTTATATTCTACATGAATGAGCAAATTGGATCTCCAGCACTAATATTTTAACTGTTACATTTTTTTTTTCACTGCTATATTATTGACATTTGTCAGTGTAACAGCACCCGGTTTTTTGACACGTTTATAAAAAGTATGCTCCAAGGAAATTAGGCCTGTCTAATTGGAAGCAAACGGATGCTAGCACAAGTGAAACCAACCAATTTGCAACTGAAAAATTTAAATCATACATGCTACACGAAATGGAAGAATGGAATCCAATGACTTACAGGATAGTGAAGTGAAAATTGAGTTTCAATACTATAGGTTAGATAAGTGAAATTGGGTCACTCATACCCATGTAAGTTGTGCCTGTATTCCAGGATATTCTAAGATGATTCAGAATTTGGTAGATAGTTTAAATGTTCCATTGTAAATGTCATAGGGTATTTTTGTGCAAGATAGAGAGCTGCTCTAGACCATCGGATCAAATAAAAATCCACCCTTTAGATGAAGAGATGGTGACTAGATTTGGGATGCTCGGACTCTTCATTCCGGCTAGAGTACCCGTGTCGACACAATATGGGTACGGGTATGAAATATGGGACAATTACGACATTTCTCAACAAGACACGTCATGATGGAGAAAGGTGGCGGCACTAGGTTTTCCTTTTTTCTTCTTCTTCTTCTTTTTTTTTTTTCCCTTTCCCTTTTCTTCTTTTCCGTCTCTGTTCTCTATAAACCTAGCACCGCTGTCGAGAGGGTGGAGAAAGGCGGCTGCAGAGAAAGTAACGATTAGGCACCGTAGAGAAAGATCATCCATCAATTCATATGCACATATATGTAGAAAAATGAGAAAGATAAGCCAGCAGAAAAACTAAGAAGAAGACGCCGGCCAAGAGAAAGAAGTAGTAGTATGCCTTTCCAAATTATTCCCGTTCTTGTAACTTGGATGACCTTCTAGGTTAATAACACTATTGGACTTTTATTTCTATGCATGTAGGCCTATGATTTATGACTTTGTTTGGCCCCTTTATTTTTTATTTAATGAAATAATTATTAAAAAACAATGAAAATATGTTTAAAAAAACTCTTAAACTTAGTATGAATTTTTGAAGTATGTCTTTATACAATAATTTAGTATTTTAGCATAAATTTCTAGTTGATTTTAAGTGTCATATTCTATCTTTTAACAATTTGTCACTTAGTTATTATTTAACTTTTTACATGTGAATTTATGAAAAAAAATTGAAGTTTGAAAGACGTAGCCACGTACTTGTGTCCAAAATTTGGAGTTTTAACGATGTCTCCATATCCTATATTTTAGGAAATAAAAGATCCAACATATGTACCCATACCCGAGCCTTCTTTTCAAACTTTCCCATCCTTTATGACTTTAGATCTTATTTATATCCCATATTAGATCGTGGTAGCTTCAAATTAGGTAAGCTAACACGTTGTAGTGTTGAATGTAGGACAACACTCAATTGCCACCAACCAAACTTGGGAATCACATAGCTGACTTAGTTTGGGGACTTAGTTTGGGCATCAAGAGCCGATTTTGTGATAGTTAAATTCCAGTCCTTGAAAAGGTTACGTCCATGATGTTAAGCTCTTTTAAAATGCATGCTTCCATTATGTAACTTTGCTGTAGAAATTCAATTCTACTTAAATTTCCATTTCATTGCGAAAATAGCATTCTACTTCTCTGTGTTCTTAGTGTCGCTTTTTTAGGTTCTGAGAAGGGTACTTCTAAAGTTATGATTTTCTTCCTCCTGGTGTAATATTATGAGAAATGATGTATTTTCAAATTTAAGTTATGCCAGCTCAAATATAAAAGCAAGTATGCGGCCCACTCCCATCATGTCTCTTTGCCAGCACATTGGCAATGCTTATAAAGGAAATGAGTTTAATCCTAACACTTGGGTAAATGCCCGCCCAAGTAAAGTCGAAGTACGTGGGGTCCATTTGTAAAGAACATCTCTTTTGGTGTCGTCAAATTGCTGTGTTTGCAAATGTGTTAACAAATAACCATTTTAATGATTTGATTGTCATTTCCTTGTTGTATACTTCGGTCTAGTTAAAATGGCTAAGTTAGGGCTCATTTGGCAAGGATTCTACTTTTGCATTTACTTCATGTAGAAAAGCTTCTCGAGAAAGCTACCTTAAGTCAATTTCTTCTAAAAACTCTTCTAGTCATACAAAGAACTTTCAAAAAATTGTGCAAATATCTTCTTAGTATGGGAAGTAATTTTTAACTTTTCAAAAATCTTGCCAAACAGGTCCTTATAGAATAAATAGTAACGTCCTTAGTCTTTCATTTCATTTGCAAATATATCCCCAATCTTGGTTTTAGGACAATTATATCCCTAACCTATGTTTCAGCAATCTTGAATGGTTTAAAAGATAATTCAATTGGAAAACTCTATTTTCAGCAGGACTCAATAAAAAATATTAGTTTCTGTTAGATTTGAAATTCCATTTTAAAAGGTCAACCTTGTTAAGAGTAGTCCAAACTCTTATAAATTGTTTATGTTTTCATCTTTATTTGATGTAGGATCA
Source organism: Fraxinus floribunda (assembly GCA_903798395.1). Taxonomy (NCBI): domain Eukaryota; kingdom Viridiplantae; phylum Streptophyta; class Magnoliopsida; order Lamiales; family Oleaceae; genus Fraxinus; species Fraxinus floribunda. Next base: position 9,839 of record CAIGRS010016913.1, read on the forward strand.
TATCCCTTAACATGCCCTCACAAGATGGTGGCTCTTTTTGAGCAAATCAATCTTGAAATTTGCATGCTCAATTTTTTTGAGTCTTAATCGAATCGAATTGCTCGCTGGAACTTAACGGATTCTGATACCAAAACGAGAAAAAAGGAAATTGGGAAATATAGAAAAAACAAGAACAAAATCTTTTGTATTATATCTCTATTTTTTATTGATTCCAATGTGAGCAACAAAGGTCTAAATTATAAGGTTTATATAAGCTAGTGTGTACATGCATGAGAAAAAATGTTTGCAGAAATCACGGAGTATGAAACAGATTTTTTGAATTGAAAAATCCATTAAACAAATTCCTCAAACTGCAGATTTGTTGAGCTGTTGAACTGATTCCTCATTCTGTTGAAACTCTCATTGACTAAGACTTTCATGCAATATTGTAGCATCGAATTGTTTTAACTTTTGAACTGGACGAGCTGTACACCAACCTATCTTATCACCAGAAATATCTCCATAAGTGTTTGAATAGTTGTGGGAATAGTCATCCTTATCTCACCATTTTTTTAACCTCCTTATCTCTCCAAGTATTATCCTCTATTATCCTCACAAACTGATTTGTTGAGCTGAACTGTATTAATAGTTTCTTCCTCTGAAAACATGAGAAGCGGAACTTTCATATTGAAACAAGAAATATTTGACGAATCCATAATATAATTTTTCTATACGATGTAGGACATGAATTATCATTAATAGAAGAATGTTGTTTAAAGTCCAATAAGAATAGGAGAGATTTTTCAAAAAGATTGTTTAAACAACTAAAACATAAGAGAGATTAAGCCCCCGTTAGGCACCCATTTTTTTTTCATTTTCATTCTCATTTTCATTTTCATTCTTTTTCTCTTTCTTCATTTTAAACACACATTCTATCAATAAAATAATATTACACATAAACCTAAAAATTTTACTTACATTTTAACTACAAATTCTTTCATCAATCACTATTCAAAAACACTTTTTTCTGCTAAAATGGGTGTCAAACACCCCCCAAGAAAAGTTTTAGCATAAATTCACACGAAGATTTCGAAAAAGATTCTGTACAATATTTGTACATGAAAAAGGGAACGGTATTTTGTCTTCTTTTTAGATTTTGGAATTGAAAATGAAGAAAACATTAATGTCTAAAAGATTAAGTTAAGTGTTAAGCATAGTGTTTTGCCAACTTTACTCTTCCAAAAAAAACTTCCGAAACATTAGGAAATCAACTTTGAAGTTTGTGGAATTATGTAAAAAGACTAATTATTCAAATGGAAATAAAGGTTGGGGTTGAAATACCCTTTTTTAGAGGATGGGGATGAATTTGTTAGAAACACTAAAAGATTGGGGGCCAATTGCACAAATTTCTCAAACGAAAAAGAAAAATGAAAAAATTGACCTGGCAACTGGGGATTTAGCACCCATGCTACATACGCCGTTACGTTTAAATGGATTATGCATGTGTTAGCTTTGATGGAAAGTTATCCCCACTTAGTAACGATTAAATGTCGTGTTATCTAAGATTTTAGATCAATTAATTTAACCCACGTCAAATGCAAGGCAAGTGGGCGGCCCACTCCCATCATGTTGCTCTTTCAGCACATACCAGCTGTCTGGTGACAACGCTGATAGAGGAAAGGAGTTTAATTGACTTGGGCAACTGACTTGCAATTTGTGTTAGCAAGTAACCCTTATAAAGATTTGATTGTCATTTCCTTATTGTATACTCTAGTCTACTTAAAATGGAAAAGTTAATTGTGTATTTATAAGAGGAAAAAATCTGCCATACTAGTATAAAAAGAACCTAAATAAGAGAGAATGAAATTGGTGTTATCATAAATTTATTTGTTAACATTTCTATTGGTTTTGTTTTCCACTTCCATTTATTTACAAATGTTGCTAATTTAGAAGGCCAAGAATCTGAATAGATTTTTGTATGGTGGAATAACGGTTCAGCAGATTAAGAGTTTAGTAAGGAGTGAAAAATTGCAGTAGAGGTACATATTCATATATTGTCAGAGGTATACTTGGAAATGGTCGAGCTCTAGAAGGCCTCTTTATTTGGAAAGTCTTTCCCCAAGAGTTACCCAAATTGGGACCATGAGATGATCCTATGAAGATTTTTGTTGTCAGGCATGATGTTTTCTGGATTTTTAGACACGTTCTGCACTTTCCAAGACCTTTTAATTATTTTCCTTTATGGTTCTCTATAGTATGTGGACATCCGAAATGGGCTAACTGCTTGTGAGTCCAGCGGACTTGAGCATCCTGGCAACAGAACCTTGGTTCAGTTGGTCTCATTATATATTTCTTGTCTCCAGTTCTTTGACATGGACTTAGTTTCCTCAGGAACATTTAAATTTAATGTGTTGTAAAGTGTTTAGAGGAGTTATTGACAAACTTGTGGTATCCAGATAACATGTAGTTGCGATATCAGTTGGTCCCCTGTATGGTATATTTATCATCTCACTAATATCTCAAGTATTGTCATATTTTATGTTGTGGTTGCAGTTGCATTTATCGGAGGTGCTCTATTCGTACTTCAACAGTTTGCTGGTATAAATGGAGTTCTCTATTTTTCGTCCTTGACTTTCAAAGATGTTGGAATCACAAGCAGTGCTTTAGCTAGCTTATATGTTGGACTTACCAACTTTGCAGGTCTTGAATTTATCTAAACAGACTAGCATCCAAATTGTTATACAACCATTCAGGCCTTATATTTTTATGTGAGTTAATTTCCAGGAGCACTTTGCGCTTCATATTTGATGGATAAGCAAGG